>ML779976.1:73002-87892 GCA_009831015.1 Picea engelmannii
AATATTACATTTATTTAGGTGGCTTGTAGCCATTAGGGCCTAAGTTGTGTGGATGGATTGCTTATATTTGATTTAGAATGGGCACCTGTTGATGACAACCACCATGTGTATTCCATTTGACCAGACTTACCTTGTTGACCTCTTCTAAGTAGAGTAATATTAGACCCCCTAGGGTTGCTGTTATTTGTAACTTAAGGTACATAGAGATCATGATTTTTACAGTTAGGATCCAAAGAGTGATCAAGCAAGAGGATCGTTGTTTGAGCTTCAATTAGACAAAATGTACATCATTAAATGAAATATATCCAAAATTCAACTCATTGATTAATCAAATAACAGGGGCAAGTCAATAGCTATAATTGAAGAACGCATTTTTGCCAAGACACTTAACACTTATTATAATGCATAATTCCTTTGCAGTTTGTCAGATTAGCAAGCTAAAATAGAAATTGAAATGACAAGTTTGGTGCCTTTTCCTACACACCATCAGTTTAGCATTCGTGTAAATTTATAAATAGAATCACGGCCTAAATTAATGAAATGGTTTTCATTTTATTATTAACTTATAGTTGGGCGCTATATCAATGCCAACGAACAGTGCCATGTTAGGAATAAATGGGTTTTAACCACTTTAACTTAGAAAAAGTTCTGAACAAGGTTGCATAAGAAAATATAAATATTTACATGCACAGGGCAGTGAAAGGCGATTTAATTATATATAAAATACAAATTCAATTCCTATTTATTTAGAAGTCTTGGGTTGAGTAATTAATTTCAGCCTTAGAAATTCACTGTATAGTATCACACATTTGGTTTTTACTATGCATTAAAAATAGTAGAGACTTCCTAAGAATCGTCTAGAAGAATCATACACCCAATATATTGTTAATGTTCATACAACGAATTGAACTAGGGTAAATATTAAAAATCGGAACACTACAATCTATGTGCATATATTTATCAACAATAAATAATGAGAAAAAAGGGAATCCTTTGGTTGGTAATAAATTATGGGTATATATGCTCGATACTGATCAACAATTTGTTCTTTTTAATAACCAGTAGAGTTATGATAATATCGTAAGGATTAAACTCGATATATGAGTATGTATATTTAGATAGGAATTTTACTACAATCCAACTATAATAACTCTGCATTTCTATATGTATGTATATCCGTCAGAAAGAAATAATCTCATAATTTTTTCTTAAATTCATACAACATAATTTGTTGATGTATAACAGTACAAATTGCATGCAAAAGAAATAATAATCAACAAAATATAACAATGCACTCAGCAACACGCTCAGCGAATTTACAGCCACCAGTCAACAATGTACTCACAAATTTTCGGCCCTAACTCAGCAATAACCTCAACGAAGATTCGGCAATATACTCAGCGATGTACAGACGTGAAATTGCAGCCATAATAACCAAAAACACAATGCACATGATTATACGAGATCACGATAAGGAAAAACGAAATGCCGAACGAGTTTGAAACCTTCATGATCGATAAGAAAACAACAACATTTGAATCGCCAGAATGGTCCGAACCCATGGGTCAATAAACAAAAACAGAAAGCATTCAACTGCCGAACTGTCAAGAATAAAAACGTAGGTTATAATGATTGCCCATTGAATATAAAAACGCCCCATACCCCAACAAAAGATGCACACAGTAAAATCTTTTCCAGTACAGTTATATAAGGACAAATTGCCAGAACAATCTCACAATAACATTGCTGAAACGAAATTTGCTGAATATAAAAATGCCAGAACAATCTCACAATATCATCATCAATAACAGTAAATTTGCCGAAATTTGCCAGAACAATCTCACAATAACATTGCTGAAAGAAATTTGCCGAATATAAAAATGCCAGAACAATCTCACAATAACATTGCTAAACGAAATTTGTCGAATATAAAAATGCCAGGACAACCTCACAATAACAACATTAATAACATTAAATTGTCAAAATCTGCCAGAACAATCTCACAATAACAGCGTCAATAACATTAAAATTTTGCCGAATATAAAAATGCTTTCTACTTCACCAATTAAAATCATATCGTTGCCTTTCGCTTGCCTCGGACGACGTCCCGCGCTCCGTGTCGCTTCTGCTTTCCAACCGAAGAAAGCTCACCGGTACCTCCCAACCAAACGCTAGGGGTACTCTGCTTCCCCCTTAGCCCCCCAAGACGCAAAGGGGCCACACAAGATCTAGAGAGAAGACTAGCTTCTCAGCTCGCCTCCAAGGCAGAGCTACCACTCTAATACAACTGAGGTAAACCCAACTCCTCACAAGCAACCGGTCAAGCCACAATCCGGCAGCGTAACATTACGCCAACCGTTCATCCCTTCTTTCTTCTTTTCCCCTTCTTTTATAGAAATTTGAGACCCACCTACTTTCCTAAATCTTTATTAATTAAATTTGTATGACAAACCTCTAAAAATTCACTGTCGTCCAAGTGTCACTAATCCCCCATGGTTCTCCAAAAATTCATTTCTTTTTAATAATTAAAAGACTCAATTCCCTCACTCCCCCAAAAGTCGCTCCTAAAATTACTCCTAGGGTTCCTAGATCCCCTCTCATGCTTTTAATAACTTTCCTCAAATGAAGCTTCTAATTTTTAGTAACTCCTTAAATGTTTATTCCTTTTTGCTTTTTACCCTATGTCTCCTACTTTCCATTATTAAGTTTCCTTTATTCCAAGTTTCCTTATTTCTATTTTTCTATTTCTCTCTTTTTAATTTTTTTTTTTGTTAAACCCAAAATGATAAATGCGCTTAATAGTCTTTTCAATATATTTTTAAAATCCTAAATTTTTTATACTCCCACACTTTAATAATTTTATTTCTTCTTTAATATTTAAAAACCTTGGGTTTCAATTAATTTATCCCCCTCATTACTTTACCCCCTTTAATTTTAAGAAGAACTTTAACTAACACTTATGAGGGTTTTAGTTTACGTCCTTAAGTTTATTTTTGTAGGATCTTTTCTTAGGGCTTAACTGAGTTTTATCGTTGAGATGTTTTAAATTTAGGTTTAGATTGAACTAGGCAACAATTCATTAGGGGAGTCGTTTTAAGAATTTTATCAGGCGTTAAGGTCTTAGGGTTATCTAGGTTGTCTCATCATCATCCTCAATGCGACGTGCCCTTCAGGACACACTACGTGCTCCAAGGGTGCCACTCTCCTTGTTTGCTTCTATTGCGCGACGTGCCCTTCATGATGCACCACATGCTCCAAGGGTGCCACTCGCCCTATTTCTTTCTGTTACGCGACGTTCCCTTCAAGATGCACCACGTGCTCCAAGGGTGCCACTCGCCGACTTGACGGATTGGTAGACATCTATAACCCCTGGAGTCAACACTCCACTAGGTGAACTTGTGGGAGACTAAGGGATCTAAGGAATAAGGCCCCTGCCTTATTGCGCACCCCTTAGAATCATCGCGAGCGACTATCGCAGTCTGCCCTCACGGCATCGTGGATCCTCTCGAACTAGGTAATCGTTAACCTACAGTTCGAGCCACGGCGGGAGTGCTAGTAGGCTGTGGCAAGTCTGTTGTCCACACCTCACCCTCAATCTCTCTGGAACTCGTGTGTGGCCCCTTTACTCCATATGTGAGTCTGGTTGGCAAGCTATCGTCAGCCTGCATCATCAACCATCGTGTCAGAATGTCAACAACATATCATAAAATCAATATCATATCATCAAAACAAAGCAATATCACCGTAGCAAATCAACTCAAATAGCACACTCCCTGACTCAATCCGGAGTCCAAGGGAGTTCCACCGATGCCTCTTCATCCTCAAGGTCCGAAACCCTACACACTCAATGAAACTGAGTCAGCAACACCTGTCTACATCAAAGTAGTAAAAACATCTTGTCATCTAACTTAACACATCATAATGAAGGAAAAAAATTTATCATAAAAATCCAGATCACTTGCGAGCAAGTGTCCTCAAAGAATAAGTTTTGTAAGTGCACCAGAGCGGGATGTTACATACACCCCCTCTTGGTCTAAACTTCGTCCCAAAGTTTCTCAGTATAAATGCCGAAATAAATGTACCACAATATCATAAATACCACAGTATCATAAGTCTATCTATCAAACAAAAATGGAAACTGTTGGTGCATATCATATGCGTCCTCCCAGGTCGCTGAGTGCGGACTATAACTGTCCCACTGGACCTTGACCTGATCTATCGTTCAACGTCATAACTGTCGAATGCGATGATCTAAAATGCGGACTGGCTTAGCCATGAGCGCTCCCTCGTCTGATACCTGCAAGGAACTCATGTCAATCACGTGTGTAGGATCACTAATATAATGTCTCAAAACTGATACATGAAAAACATCGTGCATACGCCTCAAATAATCAGGCAAGGCTAGTCGATAGGCCACGGGCCCCTTTCTCTCCACAATCTCGAAAGGTCCCATGAACCTAGGAGAGATTTTAGCTCCCTTTCCGAACTTGATCGAACTCTTATGCGGTTTAACGCGCAAGAAGACTCGATTGTCGACCTCGTAACTACGGTTGACTCGATATGCATCGGCATAACTCTTCTGTCAATCCTGCGCTTCTTTAATCCTTTGCCTTATGGTTTGCATCTGCTCTTCCATTTCTTGGATCACTTCTGGTCCCACCAGGACCCTATCCTCAAGCTGATCCCAACTCAGGGGCATCCGACATGGTCGCCCATAAAGGAACTCAAAAGGCACCATCTTAATGGTGCTCTGGTAACTATTGTTGTAAGTGAACTCTACTAGAGGAAAGAATTCCTCCCAACATTTTTGTTGGTCCATCACGTACATGTGCAACATGTCTTCCAAGGTTTGGTTCGTACATTCTGTCTGTCCGTCCGTCTCTGGGTGATATGCAGTACTAAAATTAAGTTTGGTTCCCAAGGCCTCTTGGAAACTCGTCCAAAATCGTCCGGTAAACATCGATCCTCAATCGGATATGATCTTCTTAGGCACGTCATGCAGCCTCACAATATCACTGGTGAAAACTCTCGCTATGTCAGGTGCCTGATACGTCGTACGCACCGGAATAAAGTGAGCACTCTTTGTCAGAGTGTCTACTACTACAAAAATCGAGTCGTGTCTCCTTGCCGTGAGTGGCAATCCAACAATAAAATCCATTGAAATGACTTCCCATTTCGATTATGGAATGGCATGTGGTTGAAGTAATCCCGTCGGGTGTCTATGTTCAGCCTTTACCTACTGACACTCGAGACATCTAGCCACAAAGTTGACTATGTCGACCTTCATTCCTTTCCAGAAGAACAAGGGTTTAAGGTCTGCCCTCATCTTCGTGACTCTTGGGTGAGCCATGTAAACTGCTCTATGAGCGTCGCTTAGGATCAACATCCTCAATTCGTCGTTTGGCGGTACGTAAATCCGACCTCTAAACCTCAATAAACCATCGCTATCAAATGAATACCCCGCATATTGTGGTACCATCATTGTGTTTTGTCCGATAAAATCCTTGACTTATTTGTACCAGTCATCGTCACGCTGTAAAGTGAGAATCTTCTCACGTAGATTCATCTGAAGAGGTAACACCGAAAAGATGCAGGGCCTCCGACTCAAAGCATCCGCCACTCAGTTCACTGTTCCCTTTATGTAAGTAATCTCTAAGTCGTACTCGCTAAGCAATTCCGACCAACGACGTTGTCGCGCATTTAGGTTGCTTTGCGTGAAAATGTGTTGTAGTCCACAATGATCAGTCTTTAATTCAAATTTTCATCCAACAAGGTAGTGTCTCCAAACCTTCAAGGCATAAACGATGGCTAATAACTCCAAATCGTGCGTTGCGTAATTCTCCTCATGCCTTCTCAGTTTTCTCGAAATGTAAGCAATCACCTGTCCGTCTTGCATCAAGACTCTGCCTAAACCTTCCTTGGATGCGTCAGTGCATACCAAGAAGTCTGCATCCATGTCAGGGACTTTTAGTATCGACGTTGTCGTCAACAACTCTTTAAGCCTTCGAAACGCTTCCGTGCATTTCTCTGTCCAAACAAACTTCTTGTTTTTCTTCTGCAATTCCGTGATTGGATTTGCGATCTTTGAAAATCCCTTGACAAACCGTCGATAGTATCCGGCTAAACCCATAAAACTTCGCACTTCTATGACATTCGTCGGCGCAGGCCATTCCATAATAGCCTCAACCTTGGCTGGATCCACGGCGATGCCTTCGTCGGAGATGACATGCCCTAAGTAGTGAATCCTCGATTGATAAAAAGAGCATTTGGACAACTTCCCATATAATTTGTGTTCGCGTAAACATTGTAGTACCAAGTGTAAGTGCTCGTCATGCTCCTCCGTCGTCTGAGAGTAGATCAAAATATCATCAATGAATACTTGGACGAACTTGTCCAAGTACTCGCGGAATACCCCGTTCATCAAACTCATGAATACCCCTGGGGTGTTTGTCAGTCCGAAAGGTAAAATAGTAAACTCGTAATGTCCAAATCTCGTCTTAAAGGCGATCTTAGGGACGTCATCCTCCTTGATCCATAACTGGTGATACCCTGATCACAAATCGATCTTGGAGAACACCATCACACCCTTCATTTGATCAAACAGATCATCAATTATTGGCAAGGGATACTGATTCTTGATCGTAGCCTTGTTCAGTTGACGGTAGTCAATGCAAAGCCTCCACGATCCGTCCTTCTTCTGAATAAAAATAACTAGTGCACCCCACAATGACACACTAGGATGTATCAGTCCCAGGTCCAACAACTCCTTCAGTTTCATTTTTAACTCTTGCAATTCTGGGGTCGACATCCGGTAAGGAGTTCTTGCTATCGATTTGGTCCCCGGTTTCAGGTCTATAGTAAACTCCAATTCTCTTTCTGGTGGCATCCCCGACAACTCCTCTGGAAATACGTTCGCAAACTCCTTCACCAACGGAAGGTGTTCTAGACCTTCTGCTACTCCCTTTTCATTTAGTGCAAGGATCTTATAAAGCTTTCACCCCTTGCGCATACTCTTATGTAACTGTAAGGAAGAGATGAACCTCAGGGATACTCCCTGGTTCCGTCCTACTATCACACGTCTCTGTCCTTCATCATCAACTAAGCTCAACCATTTCGTCTTACAGTTGAGTATCACCTCATGCGATTCCAACCAATCCATGCCAATCACGACGTCATAAGATCCTAAGATCGTGACGTACAAGTTGACCCTCATGACAAACTCTCCCAGGTTAAGGGCATAGCCCATAACCTTCCCTCCGACCTTCTGTTTGGCTCCCGAAGCCATCTCCACGAAGCTAAACTCATCCTGTTCGACTTCCTTGACCTTAATTCTTTTCAGCACTGCACCAGAAATAAAACTCTCAGTAGCACCTGGGTCTATCAAAATACTAAGGGTTTGGTCAGTGACAGTACCCATCGTCTCGAGCACTGTCGACTGATGCTCTGCCTGGCGGTTATTCACCGCTGCATGAATCCGATGGGCCTTGCCCATATCTCCCACTGTAGTAGGTCCGACTGATCTGGATGCCCTGGTCCTATCCACAGGACAGTCGCGCTAGTAGTGTGGCTCCCCACATGTCCAACACCCCTTCTTCGGCCCAGTAGTCCTGGTACCCGAAGTAGAAGATGACGGCCCACTGGCCTGGAAACCTGGTCTGTTCTGCTGAACAAGCCTAAACTGCTGCTGCTGCGGGCGACGCTGCTACTGCTGCTGTGGTCCTCGGTAAAGTGTCCGCTGCTGAGGCGGAGGTCATCGTGGTGTAGCAAAAGTGGGTCCCCTCTGGAAGCCACGATACCCCAGCGTGTGTCTCGCTGGTGTCTGCTGCTGCGGTGTACCAGATGAACCCTGCCCTGCAGGTCTCGCTGGAGTCCTGGTCTGACCCCCACTGATAAGCTCCTCCTCTGCTATGAGGGCCTTTTAGACAGCGTCGTGCAAGGTTTGAGGCATCAGAATCCTAACCTTTTCACGCAGGCTGCCGTTAAGGCCAAACATGAACCTGTTGACCTTGAGCTTCTCAATGTTCAGATGCAGAGCATATCGGAGCAACTCCATAAAATGTGCCTCGTACTCGGGAACTGTACGACCTCCCTGTCGTAATGCGTTGAACTCATTGAGCTGACGCTCAATGAATTCCTCTGAAATATACCTCTCCCGGAACCGTTCCTCGAATAGTTCCCATGACACGTCTTCGACGACCATGTTCAGTTGCGGTAGGAGCGTCTTCCACCATAGAAGAGCACTCCCCTTTAGTTGAAAGACCTCCATGCGGACCTTCATGTTGGAGGTATAATCGCAAAGTGCGAAGCACATCGCCATATTCTCCAACCATGCCTCATCTGCTGCGGCGTCCAGGGCACCAAAGAACTCAAGAAATTTCACCTTCTCGAGTTCACGGTGAATGCTACTAGTAACGTCTGGTGGGCGTGGCGGAACCTCAGCAGGTGCTGGTGCCCTGGCCTCATCTCTGTCCAATCTGTTGATCAGTGCCTCGGACATGCACTGGAAAGATCTCATCATCCCCACAACATCGGCAACTGCGATCTGCTCCTGTTCAAGGACCTGCTCGCCTCCCTGGGGGTTAGACCCCTCAGGCGTGGATGCTGCTGGAGGCATCACACCTCCTCCCCTAGCACCCCGTTGTCTGCCTCCGCAGCGTCCTCTAACCATGATTACCTGCACACACACAATCAACTCGATCAGCAACAGAATAATCAACATAATCATGTCAACGGAAGCCGTAGTGAATCCCAAGTTGCAGGTCGAACCAGCTCTGATACCATATGTAACGTCCTCCTCGTTACGACAACCATTCTAGTAACAGGTGCAATTTTTTTTTTTTTTTTAAAGTGTGTGCACACGTGTAGAAGTAGCAACACACTTAACTGTACGACGCCACTCGACAACCAACATGATGCAACCACGACAAGGAAAAACTGAAGGCACACAACGAGTAACTGTAGCAATATACGATCACAGGCATAGGCGCACAGTACAGAATTAACACAGACTGGGGGTGCACAGTAAGGACACAAAGGGGAGAACTCATGGTGTTAGGGTTACTATTTCTGCACAGGAAAGCAGGGCGTTTAGTCTTATGTCTTCTCGAAAGAAGATTAGACAGGCTCCTAGCCGACTGCTCAGGTAGAAACTAGTAACCTGACCTAGAACAAGACGCAAGCAAGACGAACACAACAAGACGACCTCGACATATCACAGTGACAACATGCAATGAACACCCCTAGACATAAGACGTACAACTAGCAGCTGTAAGCAGAAGGTGACACTAGGTGTTAAGTACAGTACAGTCACCGATGGAAGAATCCAACAGTAGAGTTTACTATTTCTGCACAGAAAAGAAGGGCGTTTAGTCTTATGTCTTCTCGAAAGAAGATTAGACAGGATCCTGGCCGACTACTCAGGCAGAAACTAATAAATCTTTTTAGGGAGTTGCAGTAGTGGAAACTGTGCCTTTAAACAACCCGAGACTACTGATACGGCTCAGGATTCTTTACACCGAAAATCACACACTCGGACATAAATACTAAGGCTACAAGGAGGTGGCCATACCCTGCCGACGCAAGCAGACCAAGTAATGCAAGACGACCAAGAACAATGAATCAACGATCATCAAACTTCATTCCATCAAGTCTAACATCAATTAACCAAGAAGCTACTTAAGTCTACCTCATCAGATAATAATATAAAATGATGGAAAAAGGGACATCATCAACGATCGTCAAGACGCGAAGGCATCAAAAACCAACATATGTAACGCCAATTTCCTAGTGCAAGAGAACTGACCTACTAGATATATATAGCAAAGACCAAGGGTCGAGACAAAATTCTACTTAAATCCAGGTGCATGCCTTAATCAATCATCATAGTCAAGAATCCATTCATCCTTTTAAATCCGGGAGTCTCCATTATAATCAACGCATACATTATGATAAAAAAAATAGTAACTACATTTATTATAACTTTACATCATTACAGTTTATACCTCATTAAGGTTCCTAGATAAATATTACATTTATTTAGGTGGCTTGTAGCCATTAGGGCCTAAGTTGTGTGGATGGATTGCTTATATTTGATTTAGAATGGGCACCTGTTGATGACAACCACCATGTGTATTCCATTTGATCAGACTTACCTTGTTGACCTCTGCTAAGTAGAGTAATATTAGACCCCCTAGGGTTGATGTTATTTGTAACTTAAGGTACATAGAGATCATGATTTTTACGGTTAGGATCCAAAGAGTGATCAAGCAAGAGGCTCGCTGTTTGAGCTTCAGTTAGACAAAATGTACATCATTAAATGAAATATATCCAAAATTGAACTCATTGATTAATCAAATAACAGGGGCAAGTCAATAGCTATAATTGAAGAACGCATTTTTGCCAAGACACTTAACACTTATTATAATGCATAATTCCTTTGCAGTTTGTCAGATTAGCAAGCTAAAATAGAAATTGAAATGACAAGTTTGGTGCCTTTTCCTACACACCATCAGTTTAGCATTCGTTTAAATTTATAAATAGAATTACGGCCTAAATTAATGAAATGGTTTTCATTTTATTATTAACTTATAGCTGGGCGTTGTATCAATGCCAGAGAACAGTGCCATGTTAGGAATAAATGGGTTTTAACCGCTTTAACTTAGAAAAAGTTCTGAACAAGGTTGCATAAGAAAATATAAATATTTACATGCACAGGGTAGTGAAAGGCGATTTAATTATATATAAAATACACATTCGATTCCTATTTATTTAGAAGTCTTGGGTTGAGTAATTAATTTCAGCCTTAGAAATTCACTGTATAGTATCACACATTTGGTTTTTACTATGCATTAAAAATAGTAGAGACTTCCTAAGAATCGTCTAGAAGAATCGTACACCCAATATACTGTTAATGTTCATACAATGAATTGAACTAGGGTAAATAGTAAAAATCGAAACATTACAATCTATGTGCATATATTTATCAACAATACACAATGAGAAAAAAGGGAATGCGTTGGTTGGTAATAAATTCTGGGTATATATGCTCGATACTGATCAACAATTTGTTCTTTTTAATAACCAGTAGAGTTATGATAATATCGTAAGGATTAAACTCTATATATGAGTATGTATATTTAGATAGGAATTTTACTACAATCCAACTATAATAGCTCTGCATTTCTATATGTATGTATATCCGTCAGGAAGAAATAATCTCATAATTTTTGCTTAAATTCATACAACATAATTTGTTGATGTATAACAGTACAAATTGCATGCAAAATAAATAATAATCAACAAAATATAACAATGCACTCAGCAACACGCTCAATGAATTTACAGCCACCAGTCAACAATGTACTCACGAATTTTCGGCCCTAACTCAACAATAACCTCAACGAAGATTCGGCAATATACTCAGCAATGTACAGACGCGAAATTACAGCCATAATAACCAAAAATGCAATGCACACGATTATACGAGATCACGATAAGGAAAATCGAAATGTCGAACAAGTTTGAAACCTTCATGATCGATAAGCAAACAACAGCATTCGAATCGCCAGAATGGTCCGAACCCATGGGTCAATAAACAAAAACAGAAAGCATTCAATTGCCCAACTGTCAAGAATAAAAACGTATTGTATAATGATTGCCCATTGAATATAAAAACGCCCCATACCACAACAGAAGACGCACACAGTAAAATCTTTTCCAGTACAGTTATATAAGGACAAATTGCCAGAACAATCTCACAATAACATTTCTGAAACGAAATTTGCCGAATATAAAAATCCCAGAACAATCTCACAATATCATCATCAATAACAGTAAATTTACCGAAATTTGCCAGAACAATCTCACAATAACATTGCTGAAAGAAATTTGCCGAATATAAAAATGCCAGAACAATCTCACAATATCATCATCAATAACAGTAAATTTGCCGAAATTTGCCAGAACAATCTCACAATAACATTGCTAAACAAAATTTGCCAAATATAAAAATGCCAGGACAACCTCACAATAACATCATCAATAACATTAAATTGTCGAAATTTGCCAGAACAATCTCACAATAACAGCGTCAATAACATTAAAATTTTGCCGAATATAAAAATGCTTTCTACTTCACCAATTAAAATCATACTGTTGCCTTTCGCTTGCCTCGGACGACGTCCCGCGCTCCGTGACGCTTCCCTCGCTCTGTGTCGCTTATGCTTTTCGACAGAAGAAAGCTCACCGGTACCTCCCAGCCAAACACTAGGGGTACTCTGCTTCCCCCTTAGCCCCCTGAGCCGCAAAGGGGCCACACAAGATCCAGAGAGAAGACTATCTTCTCAGCTCACCTCCAAGGCTGAGCTACCACTCTAATAAAGCTGAGGTAAACCCAAATCCTCACAAGCAACCCATCAAGCCACAATCCGGAAGCGTAACGTTACGCTAACCGTCCATCCCTTCTTCCTTCTTTTCCCCTTCTTTTATAGAAATTTGAGACCCACCTACTTTCCTAAATCTTTATTAATTAAATTTTTATGACAAACCTCTAAAAATTCACTGTCGTCCAAGTGTCACTAATCCCCCATGATTCTCCAAAAATTCATTTCTTTTTAATAATTAAAAGACTCAATTCCCTCACTCCCCCAAATGTCGCTCCTAAAATTACTCCTAGGGCTCCTAGATCCCCTCTTATGCTTTTAATAACTTTCCTCAAATGAAGTTTCTAATTTTTAGTAACTCCTTAAATGCTGATTCCTTTTTGCTTTTTACCCTATGTCTCTTACTTTCCATTATTAAGTTTCCTTTATTGCAAGTTTCCTTATTTCTATTTTTCTATTTCTCTCTTTTTAATTATTTTTTTTGTTAAACCCAAAATGATAAATGCGCTTAATAGTCTTTTCAATATATTTTTAAAATCCTAATTTTTTTATACTCCCACACTTTAATAATTTTATTTCTTCTTTAATATTTAAAAACCTTGGGTTTCAATTAATTTATCCCCCTCATTACTTTACCCCCTTTAATTTTAAGAAGAACTTTAACTAACACTTATGAGGGTTTTAGTTTACGTCCTTAAGTTTATTTTTGTAGGATCTTTTCTTAGGGCTTAACTGAGTTTTATCGTTGAGATGTTTTAAATTTAGGTTTAGATTGAACTAGGCGACAATTCATTAGGAGAGTCGTTTTAAGAATTTTATCAGGCATTAAGGTCTTAGGGTCATCTAGGTTGTCTCATCATCATCCTCAATGAAACATGCCCTTCAGGACGCACTACGTGCTCCAAGGGTGCCACTCTCCTTGTTTGCTTCTGTTGCGCGATGTGCCCTTCAGGATGCACCACGTGCTCCAAGGGTGCCACTCGCCCTGTTTCTTTCGGTTGCGCGACGTGCCCTTCAGGATGCACCACGTGCTCCAAGGGTGCCACTCGTCGACTTGACGGATTGGTAGACATCTATAACCCCTGGAGTCAACACTCCACCAGGTGAACTTGTGGGAGACTAAGGGCTCTAAGGAATAAGGCCCCCGCCTTATTGCGCGCCCCTTAGAATCATCACGAGCGACTGTCGCAGTCTGCCCTCATGGCATCGTGGATCCTCTCCAACTAGGTAATCGTTAACCTACAGTTCGAGCCACGACGGGAGTGCTAGTAGGCTGTGGCAGGGCTGCTGTCCACACCTCTCCCTCAATCTCTTTGGAACTCATGTGTGGCCCCTTTACTCCATATGTGAGTCTGGTCGGCAAGCTATCGTCAGCCTGCATCATCAACCATCGTGTCAAAATGTCAACAACATATCATAAAATCAATATCATATCATCAAAACAAAGCAATATCACCGTAGAAAATCAACCCAAATAGCACACTCCCTGACTCAATCCGGAGTCCAAGGGAGTTCCACCGATGCCCCTACATCCTCAAGGTCCGAAACCCTGCACACTCAATGAAACCGAGTCAACAGCACCTGTCTACATCAAAGTAGTAAAAACATCTTGTCATCTAACTTAACGCATCATAATGAAGGAAAAAGTTTTATCATCATAAAAATCCAGATCACTTGCGAGGAAGTGTCCTCAAAGAATAAGTTTTGTAAGTGCGCCAGAGCGGGATGTTACAAAGATCCACTTCCCCATCTATTTTTGGATTTTCCTCTTCTTATGAGTCCATCATTTATGTCCATTTTTCTTCATCAATATTTTTTTTCGATTGCCATACGAAGATTTTATTCTCTATCACTATCGAAACTACTTTCACTAGTTTCTTCAGATGAGTCACTAAACCTTTTTGAGTAGATACTCTTCTTTTTCTTATAATATTTATTCTTCTTTTCATGCTTGTCTTGTTTGTGGTTCTTTTTTTGTTGATGATATTTTCTCCCTTTATTTAAGTTATGGTCTTTTTCATCATCACTACTTTCATCTTTTTCATATGGACACTTAGCAACAAAACGACCTACTTTTCCGCAATTAAAGAATTTAAAGGGAAACTTACCTTTGTATTTTCCAGATCCCTTTTTGATTTTTCTCAAAAAATGTGCTTCCTCTACGTCTAACTCATAGTTGGAACAATCTCTTTACTTGTTTTCTTTTTTCTTTGTCTTCTTTGAGGCTTTGAAGGTTGCGAATATTTTTGATGGATTTTGTTTCTTTGTCATCATTTCATACACCATGAGGATCCCATGCAATTCATCCATTGTTGTTGAATCAATATCCTTCATTTATTTAATGGGGAAAAATGATTCTTTACCTTTGATGATCTTGATGGAGTGGTCTTCAATTTCTTCTTTCTCTTCTTTTCTTTGATATGTCTCCTCTAGCTTTAGCCATAGATCCTTGGTGGAAGTGCATTGTCCCATGCTCTCTTTGATAGGGCTTGAGAGTCCACTAAGAATTG
>ML779976.1:90202-105237 GCA_009831015.1 Picea engelmannii
TCATGATAAGACAATAATGAGTCATCTATACATTTTTCCAACAATGCATCATATACCAATGGAACCACATCGATCAATCTTCATCATGTATCAATGACAACTCATTGATCCATCTTCATCTATGCATTCTCATCAAGGACAATACATATTATATTACATAAATCAGCAGTCAATCAATCCTTTGACATCAATCAATCAAACCATTGGCATCAATGACAACATGATCCAACAATATCTTGATGAGTCATAGTTTGACTTGTTGATACATGTTTCGTACATTTCCAGAGGCACTTTCTAATAGTATTGTTGGCACATAGTTTATGGATGATGTGGCATAAATATCTTGATATATTATTAAAAGCACATGTTGGGCTTGGTGATGGTTATGAGGTATTGTGATGTGCATAGTTGATGCACTTGTGATGGTACAAGTTGTGTGAGTGATTGATGTACATGGTTGATAGTATAGGTTGATTGGTACATGTTGGGACAAGATGCATGTTGATGTGACAAAGACAACAAAGGGTCTGAGTTTTAGAAAGGTAAAAACCCTATATTTCTGAAGGTGTACGCAGGCTACAATATAGACATCTCATGTACATATGTAGGCTGCAATATAGAAAGGTTGCATACATATTTGATATGAAACATATACAATCTGTGTACTTTTTGGTTTTTGTTGGTACAAGTTGATTAATGGTACAGGTTGATCACATGTTATAGGTACAGGTTGGTTACAGGTTGTTGGTACATATTGGTACAATTATACAGTGGTATATCTCATAGTGACAGTGTGGCATTGGTTTCATCATCTATTTGACACTTATATTCTAGGGTGATAGGACGGGGCAAGGAAAGGGGGTTGTAGCCTCCTTCCGACTTGTGTGGGAGAATTAGGGAGTTGGAGCTTCCTTCAGGTTAGAACCTAAGAACTAGGTGGTTGTAGCCACCTTCGAGTTGTAGCTGGAGAACATAGGGGGTTGTAGCCTCCTTCTGGTTGTAGCCAAATAATTGGGGAGTTGGAGCTTCCCTCGGGTTGTATCCTGAAAAAATAGGGGGTTGGAGCCTCCTTCCTGTTGGAGCTGGAGAATTGGAAGTTGGTGCTTCCTTTAATGCAATTCTTAAATACATAAACGAAAAACATTCCATGGTTTTTTCCCACATTGGGTTTCCATGTAAAATATTGGTGTATTGTGCAATGTCTGGATGTGTCTATTATTGTTTATTATGCACTGATGGATGTTAATGTTATATGATGCAATAACATATTAATGATAAACTGATGAACATTGTTGAATAAGTTAAAGGATTAATAAGTGGTATAAATTGCTCATTACTTATTCACCCCCTCTCTTAGTAATTTAACAATTGGTATCAGAGCAGGTTCTTTTAAGAGACAATTTAACCACTGGAAGGAGATCATGGAATTTACTGAGAATGGAGTACCAATGTTTTATGGTCAGAGTGGTCTAAAGTATGATATGTGGAGCATAAGAACAAGAAACTTTTTAGAGGCACATGTATATGATATTTGGTATTCATTTGTGACATGAAATAATACTACAAAGAAAACAAATACTATAGGAAAGAATGAATTGAAGAAGAATGACAAAATTGCAATGGACTTCATTTTGGATGGACTATATGATTCAATTAAGTACAAGGTGGGTAAATTTTCATAATCTAAATAACTTTTGGATAAGTTACATGATATATATTCTTCACCCATCACAGATTCAAGGAATTCCAAATAAGATGCAGGTACATAACATGAAGAAATATGTTCATCATGTTAGACAGATTCAAAAGAAGAAGAGTACATAATCAATAGAAGTATGTTGTTTTGATTTAATTGTGAAAAAAACAAACATATTGAAATTGAATGCCCTGAAGGTAATGAGACATAAAATCCAATTGAAATAGAAGACAATTATGAAGAAGAACTTATCAGTGATTTAGATGAACTAAAGAAAGAAAGAGAAGAAAACAAGTCACTCAAGTAAGAATTGATGAAGAAAAAGGAAAGTGTTCAAGGTTCCAAAGAAGCTCAACATATCATCAATAATTTAAGAGCTCAACTAGAAGAGGCCACAAGAATTGAAGAAACTCTAGAATATCAAAAGACATTTTTAGAAGCCAACATAGCATCACAAAAGGAATAAGCAGAAAAGAGAGAAAATATACTGGCAGATCATCTCAAGGAAAGATCTGATGACTTAAACCATATTGAGAAAGGGTTTGTTCAAGAAGAGAGAAGAATCAAAGAAGAAATGATTACATTGAAAATCCAACTTGAAGAAGAAAAAAGAGCATAAGAAGTCATGAATTCTCATATAATGAAGAAAGAAGAAGGGGTTGAGAAGCTTGAAGAAGAAGTTGTCACACTAAGAGTCAAAGTCTTCAATCTCAACAAGAATGTTGAAGAGACAAAAACATCCACTTCAATAGTAGAGAATGAAGAGAAGCATTCTAGGTTTCCAGAAAAGAAGAATGAAGAAGAGTTATGTAAAAGTACTTAAAGGAAGGAATCACGGTCAACCAAAATATAAGAAAATTGATAAAGATACATATTCAAGAAGACCCTCCACATTCAAGCCACAAAGAAGCTTCAATCATGATCAACCAAGGTAGGAATTCAACATGACTACACCATTCACTCCCAGGTTTGTAAATTTCTTTTATGGTCGTTGTTTTTATTGTACTAAATTTTGACATAAGGTTGCAGATTGCAAGGCTTATGCAAGAAATGTCCAAGAAATAAATGATTATGTGGTCCCACGTAGCATTGAATGTTACAAATTCCATAAATATGGACACATAGCTCATGACTGTAGAAGAATGACAGTGCCATCCATGAAGAAAGAAAAAGATATCAAATATACTAAGGTTTGGAAAATAAAAGAAAAAGAAAGTGAGCACATGAATAAAGAACAAGTCCCTGAAGAGAAAGTGAAAGAAGAAAAGATGCCAAAAATCATAAGACTTGCTATAGTACAAGAAAAACAAGGAAATCAAGATCATAATGAAGAACATGTGAACAAAGACCAAGTCCCATAGATCACACAATCGGGAATAATACGAGATGAAGATAAATCTACAAAGAAAGAGGAAGATGTCATATACATAAAGGTTTGGAGAAGAAATGAAAGAAAAGAAAAGCAAGTAAATAAGGAACAGGTTCAATAGATTGTACTTTTAGGAATTATAGAACGAGATCAATCCGTAGGAAGAAAGGGAAAATTTATTTAAGAGAGATGATGAGTCTACATATGAAGATGTAGACTACTTTGGGAAGGTATTCTTCAGAGCCATTTGGCTTGGAGACTCCCATTATTATGAATGTTGAATAGGGAGAGTCTAGATAACAAATATACATATTCGAGAGTATATTTTGAGCAGTTTGAAGTATGATGTTGCAGATGTTTGATAGAGACAACTTCGGAGTGGTTCGATAGTAGAAGTACAGAATGACAGATTGATCAATTGATAAATCAATGTTCCCACACAAGTGTCAGTTGGAAGTTACATAGGAAAATGTTTATGGTTGTATTTAGGAACATATATTGTTAGCACAGGTTGTTCCAGGAATGCAAAGTTTGGTATGCAGATAGAGAAGATAAGTGGACACATTTGATGATCATTTGTAGCAAAGAAGATTTCAAAATAATACAGGGATAGATGGGTTATCATTGTGGATAGTTGAGTAGAAGATTCTTGGAAAGTATGGACATAGATGGATTAGCAGGTTTGGACATATATATGACAGTGGATGAGAGCATGAGTTCAAGAAAGATTGGATTCACAAATTTGTTCAGAGAGTGGTTCAAAGATAAAGAAATATTATCATAATGGATGATAATGATACATGAATAATTGAATTCTTATTCTTGAATTATTTTAATGTATGTCAATTGATTACACAAGGAAGCACCAATGGAAAATAAATCCAAAAGGAAGAAGGTACAGGAAGATCTATATTGATCTACACAGAAACATGCAGAGAAGACATCAGAGAGAAAGAGATTCAAAAAGGAATATTAGTAGCATACAGACAGGGAGACACACCCACAAGGGGAGCTATTATTTTAACCGGGATTGGTTAGGGAAGGTATAGTGTCAGATCAACAGAGGGATTTAATCCTTTGTCAAATGGATAGAGAGAGTAATCAGAGGCATGAAGACACAGGGAGTAGCCCTAAGGAGAGTTCAGTAAGGGGGAGCAACCTCAAGGAAAGATACCCTTTTCAATTGATGTCAAAGGGGGAGAGATAGAAAAATTGATGAGGAGTATGATCATGAATGTTATTTTGACTAAGTGTTGCCATCGATGTTGGTGTTGTCATCAATGTTGGTGTTTCCATCAATGCCAAAGGGGGAGATTGACAGATAGTTGGCCTAGGTTGATGGACAATTGGTTTCGATTATTGGTTTTCATTGATGTCAACCCTTGGAGAGTGATATTGTAGATTGATGTCAATCCTTAGAGATTGATTTCAACCCTTGGAGAAGTTTGGTAGCTCAAAGGTATGGGTAAGGGGCCTGAGTTTGTTTGAGGTATAAAAAAATGAAGATCATTTAATATTAAAGCAAGACTATTCTAGATGGAAAGTACATGTCATGAAATTTGCGATGATATGTGGAACATCAAATAACTCCTCACGGTTAGAGAGTTATGGCCATGTGAAGTTGGAGAACCCTCATGAGTTATCTAGAAGCCCCTAGAAGGTCAAATAAGTCAATTATTCTAGAAGCTCCCAAAATAAGTGTACGAGTCAAGTTGATGGTAAATAGGAGTTAATCACGGGTATAGTTGTTTCATTAATAAAATAATTAAAAATAAATTAGTTGCAACAAGAAGTTGTGAGTTTGGTAATTATGGTAAAGTAGTTGTGATGAGAAGATTGGATAGTCAAAGTGGTTGACCAAGAAATAAATTAAATAATAAAGTGGTTGCAACAAGAAGTTAGTTAAGAGAAAAGAAGTTATGAACTGACTAATTATGAAAAAATTTAGTTGCAACAAGAAGTTGTGAGTAAAGATAAATTATTTAAATAATAAAGTAGTCAAAGTGGTTGCAAAGAGAAATTATTTAAATAATAAAGTGGTTGCAACAAGAAGTGGTGAATTTACTATTTATGGATAAATCAAAGTGGTTGCAAAATAAATTAATTAAATATTAAATTTAGTTTCGACTAGAAGTGGAGAGATTACTATTTGTGAATAAAGTGGTTGTAAGTGGACAAATGGTTAGAAGTGGGTTATCCCTAAAAGAAGGAAGTTGGGTAAAGTTAGTTAGAAGATAATCCCTTCAAGAAGCTACTTGGAGAGTATAAATAAGAGAGAAAGGAACTCCCATTAGCACCTAACCCTACCTATTGAATATCATTGAATATCTATTTTGTGAAAGTTCTATTGCATGTACAGATTGATACATCAAGTTACACAAGTATGAGGTAGTAAAGGAGGGTTGATGATGAAAGTTTTGGAGTTGCAAAATTATTGAAAAAACCCTAGTTTTTTAGGTGTACGTGGGTTGCAGTGGAGAAAGTTGCATATATACACAGGATGTAGTGTATTAGGGCACGTACATACGTAGGATGAATAAGAAGAGGTCACGTACAATTGGGAAAATCCATGAAATCTTGAGAAGATGAAGATTCCAGGTCTCTAGAGTCTGAAAGCAAGCTCCCAGGAAGGTCTATAGTGACCAGGTACAACATATCTATCTACAGGTTCAAAACATATGTCATATTCTTATGTGTAGTTGGATATTGTTGTTTACATGTGATATGGTTATGGGAGATTGAGGATTTTCCCTAGAGAGGTTGTTGGTTGTATGCCACATATTGTATGAGCTAGATGTATAGAAATACAATGCTAGTTATGTAAAGTAATTATTAGTAAGGTTATGGTACTTTGTTTATGAGGTATATCATGGATAATGTGACACTATATATAGGTATATAATTTATCTATTGAGGCATATTCTTGGAACATGTCTAGATGTATATTATCCACATAGGATTCAACATTATTTTACATCCCATTGTAACCTCAATTCAAATTTCCAACATTGTATCCTTTCCCATTGAGATGGTTTCTTTTTAGATTCCATCTCTTTTTCATATAATGTCAAGCATATAATCATTTTCTTCTTTATGTGTATTCTTAGGAATTTTCCTTTCTAAAGACCGCTTACGTTGTTTGTTTTCTTCTTGATGTGTCATCCCATTGTACTTTGGGAATGCACTCAATACCCTTGAAATGCACGAACATTATCTATATGCATCAAAGATCCCCTTTCATTGATTTCATCATTCATTGAGTGTTGCAATATACTCCATCTAGATTGGCATCCACCTTATGATAGCTTCTTCCCACTAGCTCAAGTTATTCATGGACTTTGATCAGTCCTATAATCTACTTCAATTTTTGGAATTCATTGAAGTCAAATTACACCCTTTTAGAACAAATGTACACAAAATGCATCTCCTTATGCATCTATGGCATTCTTTAGAGTGCATGAGACGTCATTAATTCACCCCTAAACTTCTTACACATGTACCATGTTTCCCCTGCATTACTCTGATACCAAATCAATGGATTCACTGATCTAATTATTTATAATCAGATCCCATGATATGATTCACCTTACTTTCACATATCCATAATTTCGCTTTTGATCATAATACAAGATTCTTGGATTCCCAATCTTGCATGATTGAGCTTGAATTTATATCTCAACTTCTTCCTTCCTAGCCTTTGCTCATCCTGTGAATAAGTCTTGAAATAATATTTTTTATTTAAGTGTCTTTGATAATCTTTAATATCAAGTTCAAACCCTTCTACCTTCTAATCAAAAACAACTTTCATGGTTTCCATGCTTTGCATCTCCATGTATATCAATTGTACCTGCACCGGTTTCTTGTTTTTTGCTAGAGTTTTTGTTGACTTGTTTTCTACAACATGAACAGACTTTGTAGAAAATATTCCTGAGGTCTCATTATCCTTTCATTATCTTTCGATATCTATGCACTTCCTTTTGTAGGATTTTCGCCATTTCAACCATCTCTACTGGCCCCACTCGGCTTATATGTACATTTGAATCATGTTGTGCATCTCCCATGCTGACATGGATTCCTCTCACCTCCACATCATGGATGAAATACCCTCGAGCATCTTTCATATCTCTAGTCCTTATAATGCACCTACTCTAATATATCTGAATCTTATTCTACAAAATGTGTAGCCATAAAATAAATTCAGTTAGATTAAATTAAAGATAATCTAAGCATTTTACATCATTTTACCTCATTAATACCCCAACCATGTTCTCTCCACTCGCCTGAGAACTCTAACACTCCAATAATAAATTTGAATGCACATGATGATTTGTTTCTTTAACAACTTTCAAATGACTATTCTTTTTCTTAATTTTGTGCTATGAGTTGAAATTTAGGCCAAAGTTCTCAGGCATTTCCTTGTAATGACGTCATCAGGTCTACGTTTCCTCCACGTGTACCTAATTCCTACACTGCAATTGACATCGTTGGTCCACTAGCATCCACGCGAACCCATATGGTACCTTCAAGCTTGTTGTAACTAAACATGATTAGTTAAATATTTATAGTACTACATGATAAACCCCCCCAAAAATTCCTTAATAGCTTAAAATTATTTTTCTTTAAGTTTAAAATTTCTTTAGGTTAGCGATAAGCTAGATTGATTTAGGTTTGAAAGGCATTTTAAATATAAAATTAACCTGGAGTGCTTTAAATTAAATATAAAAATTAACATAAGCTGTGCCCATATTTGACGGTTGCAAAAAGAGAAGGATCGATGGCTTAGATCGATTTTGGGGGATAAAGGTGCACAACATATAATATAATGTAAATCTTTAGATATTCCAAACCATTTGGAAGACACGTGGATTAACAACACTTAAGTTAATAATTTATTCAAGTTTATAAAACCACCTACCCCAAGCCTGAAAATACCTCGGTATCATAAAACCGTGATCATACTACTTGTTATTTGGGAGTATTTAAAACTTGTTGGCCACATGATCATCGAAACCCAACCACAAATTGACACGTAAGATGGCATTTAATAAAACTTTAATTAGATTAGTAATAGTTTTCCACCTCATGTTTATTGTTGAAATTCATTGAATGAAGGATATAGCTCTCAAGTTTTTGAAGTTGTTTCCGATAACTTGCAAAATGAGAGACAAATATTTCGAGTGGAGTGGAACCCCCACACACTAGTAATTTAAGAAGTAAACCTAGGTTTTAAAATTGTCTTAGATTTCTCGAGAAGAGAGGTCTATCCCAATTTTATTTAAAACATATATTTTACCCTTGAATGGTCCTTAAAAGTAAATTTGTTGCCTCTCAACAACCAGAAATAGAAAACCCCAATTTCAAACATCTCACAAGAAAAAACTTTGATGTATTTGAAACTGAAATAATGGTAAAAAAATTCGAGGAGCTCAAAGGTACATTGTTCGCCAATTTTAGCAATAGTAGAGAACATTTACCTACATGGGACTTTTGTTTATCTGGGGAAATAATCCCTACTACTTTCCACTTTTCGGAATTGGTGCTTATGTGTGCTCAAAACTATGATTCAACATAGAGGGTTATTAGGGATAAAATAAAAGTTTTCTGAGTTTCAGAAAATGCTATTGCAAAAATGTTATCAGTATCTAAAAATGGAGAAAACAATATATGAAGATTCTCTTTCCCTTGACCTTAGTTCACTTCTAGTATAAAAAAGGCTTATTTTCGTGACAAATTTGATCATTACACCAGGTAGAACTGAATTAAGTCTTCCTTTAGAATCATCATTATTTAAAAATTCAGTTAAAGACGTTATTGTTACCCCCCCAGGATAAGGGTAACTAAGGAGGTGATGTCTTGAGGCCCGTAGGTAGAAAACATGGAGTGCCAAGATCTCCATGCATAGCATTGCCCGCATAACCCCTCCATTTGACCATAATTCACTATCATCATCGACAAGAGAGACATGTTCACTACTCAACTTGGGTCCCATAACATAGCAGGTCTTGCTTCATGAGATAAGAAGTCCGGTCTCATGGTAAGTGTCACTTTAATATTTGAAGCATTTGAGAATGTTACAAAGATTCCTTTCTTGATTATAAAACATTTGCTTGGAAATTATTCCTTTTTTTCCTTATTTCACCTTGGTGGTTGACATGGTTTCCTAGTAAGTAGGTTACCCTCAGGAAAATGGTTTCTACTGGGGGGTTCCTTGAAGGATAATCATACCATTCCTTAATCATACTTACCACTCTCCACACTTATTCATTTTCGTTTCCTCATCTTTTGGGTTTTCGGGTGCATTGACCCCAAGAAGGGATTGTAACTCATTTTATGGGAAGAAGGGGCTAAAGCCCAAGAGGTGTTGTAGTTGGAAAAAGTTAAAATCCATAAATTATCCTTCTAGATTCTCTCCCTGAGGTCCTGAGAGAAATGAAACACCACTCCATAAGAATTAAGGACCTTTTAATACACATAATTAATAAATGTTTCGCTTGATGGGAGAATGCATTTTTTGTGTCCTTTACTTTCCATTGCATATGGCACTCAATGTGTTTCTAACTTCAAGTGGCATTGTGGTGCTCTTTACTTTCAATTGCACATAACACTCAATGTTCAGACCATAGTAAATTAAATGGCAAGGTATTGGAAAAAAATTTCATTGCAAACAAAGGTCACAACACACCCTCCACATAGTAACCCATAAATGAGACAATATAAACCCTTAATATGTCAAGAACCCCATGCCCAAAAGTGTTTCCCCAATCCACCTCATAATCATCACAGGTATTATATAGGCTCTTCTTGGGAAACATCCCTTGACTTAGGGATTGGCTTACCCAATAGGTCACCATGACAACCCTCCCATACATAAATTTGGCAAAACTTATAAGATCTTTGAGCATTTGTTTAATTTGAAAAGGGTGGATTTGATGCACATGTTTGGGTGGTTCTTGTATTAAATGTGGCTTACTTGGCATGCTTATTGTGACTTGTGGACCCTTGGAGGGCATACTTTTTTGTCTTTGCATAACCTTACCCACAGGATGGACGTTGGAGCCCATATGTCGAAGACCATGGATGATGAGTGTTACACCTAGAAGTGGAGGAATTTTCCTTTGGAGGAAATTTTACATTGCTAGAGAATGAGGTTGCACCCTTCTCCACTTGGATGTTGGCCTTTAGAGACCTAGGATATCACTTCTTATCCCTTGACGTCACCTTGGAGGGATAGAGTTTGATGGATGAGATGGTTCCAGAGGTGTCTTGACAGGAGGAGACCATGGAAGGAAACTTTGGCATGACACATGGCCTTTGGAGGCCCAATGTCTCCCTCCTCATGCTTGATGTTTCACTTGGAGAGCCTACGTCACCCTTATAGGGTTTTATTTCGTGTAAATGTTTTTTTTGCATAATGTAAAGACAAATTGAAGGGGTCGGCCCCCTTATATTTGGCTGTTGACATTTTTAAGTGGAAAAATAGGTCAAGGTAGCTCCATATAAATAAAGTTCATTATCATCACATTTTCTCACCATTTTTGAAAGACCAAGTCTAAAATGTTCTCCCTACTTGGCTATCTCTCTCTTCTACACTCATGCAACTTGCTTGGAGGATCATTTTTTGGATGCTTTTGCTGATTTTTGGATGGAATATCTACAATTAGGGTTTTATCTCATTCTATCTTGGTGAAGTAAGTGAAATTTCTGCAATTTTATCTTTGTGCTATCAAATTTTCATGGAAATTTCTCTTTTTCATGCTAGATGTATTGCTTGGTGAAACCCTAAGAGGGGAGAATAAGTGCTTATTCCCATTACAAGGTCATTCTTGTTCAAAATTGGTGAAATCTCCTTTATAGGGTTACATCATAAATCCCTAAATTTCTATCACTTTAGGATCTTTATCCTAGACTCTTAATTGTGATATAGTTGAAGTATTTATGAAGGGAGAAAATGTTGCTAGAGCCTAAAAGTTATTTCACTCTAGCAATCCTTCTCCTCAAGGTTAAACCGTAAGTCCCTAAGGTGATAGGACCGTAGAGTTTAATCCCTACCTCTTAGTGTTTTTATAGTTTCATATCCAAACTTATTACATTGTTGTTGTAAATAATCCATAGCCCTTAAAGGAAATAACATTCAAGCTCTCTTATGGTAAAAGTGATCAACAAACTCTCAATTTTCATTCTCTCAAGATTCCTACTAATTTTACTAACACTAACCCTAGCTAATTGAATAATAAACTTGCTTTTGTTACAAAAGTTTGCTAGAGACATCTTAACTTACTCTAATTTTCTGCATACTTTGTTCTAATAATGGCCTAACATACCCAAAAATTGCATCTAACAATTGGATAATGTTTTATTGAGTAAATGTTAAATTTTCAGGATCAATTGTTGCAATTTTGAAGTGTAATTTGTGATGTTATTAGAATTTATATATTTATGTTGTATTTCTATTAACTTTTACAATTTTATAACAATCATAATATATTTCACTGTCTAGTGTATTAAGGAGGTATTATTTGCATTCTTACACTTGGAAATCATTATATATATGTTGTAAGTGTTCTTGTTTTGGGAATGTACTCAAATCATCTTATTACCTCTTATTTCTCCTTGACCTAGACCTTGACTTAGGTTATCAACAAAGGGGGTGGTATGCTTAGCTAACAAACTTGCTACTTTGATCCCTTGAGGTCACCGGGGAAGCCTCCCCTATGGTGGACCTCCTCCATCACTAAAATGAGGGGATTTCTTACTAAGGTGACAATGGTAGGATTTCCTGTAGTTACACATATTTGGAGACTTGTGTTGGGGATTTTCCATAAGTAAAAATATTGTGATAAAAATTATAACTATGATCTATTTGGTCCTTGGATATAACATTGACACCCTAGTGGATGCTACTATCTTAGGTTTTTGTTGGAGATACTTCACACACACCTAAGATTTATTTTTCCTAAGGTTTTCCCTATGTTTATAAGCCATTATTCAGTCTCCTATATTTTAGGGAGAATATTCCTCTAGGAGAATATTCTCTTCAGTTCACACTTTAGTTTGATCAGTTGAGTGGAGTCTAGATTCCACATTGGGATTATCACCATGCATCATTGGAATCATCACCAAATAATACAAATTTGTCCTTGGTATCATCACCAAACTACCACATTACTTATGATTCCCTGATCTCCTCCTCACTTCACTCTATTTCAGTTAGTTAACTGAAGACTGACAGACTAGTTAACTCAGCTAGGTGGTAGTTCACTCCCATAACTTCCCGAGAGACTAGAATAGGTGGAAGTTTACTCCCATAACTATTGGTGTGTGTCCAGGTCACTCTAGACCACCACTATGGTGCATTGGCTTCTCCTCCAGTGTGCATTGGTTGAGTTATACAAAGTATATCATGTGTAAATTATCATTCATTCATTTGGTTAATGAAAATTCTTCCATTCTTTCTCTCATGCTTCTCTTTTCTTCTATTTTCTCTGCAACTGTGTATGTCAATTACCAGCTAGATCTATTCTATGCAGGTTCAACACATTTACATGGTATCAAATCCGATGGGCTTCTAGAGAAAATACACACCAAATTATTATTGCAGGTACTAAAGATTGAAGACGGCGGAAAAATAGAATTTCCAAAAGAATTCATTCTTACACCTTGCAACTTCTTTGCATGGAAGGAGAAGATGATAATGAATATTCGAAGCAGAGGATTGTACATGTTAACCATGAACATAGAGGTAGAACCAACATCATCCATAGAAAAATCCAAGTATCTAAATCTAATGGATGAAGCATTCAAAACAATTTGTAGCCTCATTTCTCCTGAACTCCTCTTTCACATATCTTCCTGTAAAACCCCCTATGAATCCTGCACCACCATGGAATGGATTTTTGGAAAATAGGATGAGATGATGGGACACATGATTGAGGTGGAATTGCTCACATTAGATCCAAAAATCTTCGAAAATCTCCAATATTTATTTACCAAATACAAGAATTTGTTGTCGCAACTCAAGGCTTGCGGGGTTGATAAATCTAAGGAGGAGAAACAAATGGTTCTCACAATTCTCTCCAAAATTAGTCCAGAATTCTCAGTGTTTGTATCCACATTTCATTCAGTTAGATTCTCCTCTGGAGCCACCTAGAATATTCCCTCTCTTGAGGACTTTATCGAGTCTCTGACACAAGAGTTGAACAAGCTCATCAACATGGGAAAAATAAAAGGCCTAAAGGTGCATTCACTTACTGTGCAAGATGGTAGTGGTCAACAATATCATAAATATAAAGACAAATAAAAAAGGAAATCACATGAAAATTTGAATAAGGAAGGGTACTCAAAACCCTTCAATGATGCCTCTGGATCAAAGGTGGAAAGGGAAGAAAAGGGGAGAAATGCACTTACTTCCCTAAAGGATTTCATCCAGAATACACATGTATGAAGAAACATATAGATATAATGACCCAAATACTTCAGAAAAACAAACTTGGAGATCACATCCCCGAGGGTGCCAAGAAGAAGAAGCCAGAAGATCGGAATCCCAAGAAAGGAAATTCTAGTCATGCTTTGATTGCCATAAACTCCTCTCCGGATGCTTGTATCATAGATTCATGTGTTTCACACCACATGGATTCCAAAAAAGAAGTCTATTCTTCATTGGATGCATGAAAAGTCCCTCCTATTCTGATGGGGGAAAACTCTCTAGTCGAGGTCACCAACAAAGGAAGAATTGAACTCACAAATGGAAGCTTCGAGAATGTGCTACATGTTCCCAAAATTTCCATCAATATTCTCTCTGTGTATCAGATGACTAACTCTGACACCAAAAAGAGATTCATATTCACACCTGATGAAGTGGATATCTATGACATGCAAACCAATTCCAGGGTTGCTATCGGTGAGGTAAATCATCAATCTAGACTCTACACTTTTTTTGAATTTATTGAACCAGATTTTGCATTACTGCTTACCCATGCCGATGAAAGAAGTAGGATATGGGATGAAATGTTCAGGAATTTAAATTTAAGATATATGAAACAAATTAGCAAACAGGGAATGGTTGATGGTATACCAGCCATCCACTTCTCCAAAGGAATTTGAGAGGGATGTGTTCTTGGAAAACACCCTCAAGAGAAATTCGACAAAGGAAAGAATTAGAGGGCTTCCTCTCCTTTAGATCTGATCCATAGTGACCTCATGGGACCTTTTCCACATCCATAAATCAATAAATCAAGGTATGTGCTCATTTTTGTTGATGATTTCTCATGCTTCACATGGATTTACTTTCTAAGGAAAAAATCAGAGGTCTTTCAACACCTCAAAGATTTCAAAGCCCTTGTTGAGACACAGTCAGGAAAGAAAATCAAATTCCTCCGAACATATAACAGGGGAGATTATGTCAACCATGAGATAAGTAATATTTTTCATGAGGTAGGGATTCAGTTGTAGCACACGGTTCCCAATACTCCATAGCAAAATGGAGTTGCTGAGGGGAAAAATAGATCTCTAAAAGAAATGGCATCTTACATGGTACATGCAAAGTCACTTCCACAAATATTATGGGATGAAGAACTTAATTGTGCAATCTACATACAAAACATATCTCCCTATATATATGTCAAGGATAAGACTGTTGGGTATGTGTTATATTCTTTGCATGAGTAGTAGTGTTTGAGCGCTTGTGTCGGGCGCGCAGGGGGGTGTAGGGGGGCGGAGCCCCCCGTGTGGGGGTTCGGGGGCAGCGCCCCCGAAATTTTTTTTTTGGGCCGACATATTTCCGGGACCACATGATATTAGGTGGTTTTCGGCACATGGTTTTTGGCGATGGTTTTCTATTTCTGGTTAAGGAATTAGGGTTTTGGACTAATCCAGGTCATTGGGTTAGGGTTTTGGATGCTGCTGGCTCCTATATGTATATTGTATTGTAAACAATGTAACACAATGTGTATCAATATAATATATGCTGGTTTT
>ML779976.1:105337-116630 GCA_009831015.1 Picea engelmannii
GGTCTATAGTGACCAGGTACAACATATCTATCTACAGGTTCAAAACATATGTCATATTCTTATGTGTAGTTGGATATTGTTGTTTACATGTGATATGGTTATGGGAGATTGAGGATTTTCCCTAGAGAGGTTGTTGGTTGTATGCCACATATTGTATGAGCTAGATGTATAGAAATACAATGCTAGTTATGTAAAGTAATTATTAGTAAGGTTATGGTACTTTGTTTATGAGGTATATCATGGATAATGTGACACTATATATAGGTATATAATTTATCTATTGAGGCATATTCTTGGAACATGTCTAGATGTATATTATCCACATAGGATTCAACATTATTTTACATCCCATTGTAACCTCAATTCAAATTTCCAACATTGTATCCTTTCCCATTGAGATGGTTTCTTTTTAGATTCCATCTCTTTTTCATATAATGTCAAGCATATAATCATTTTCTTCTTTATGTGTATTCTTAGGAATTTTCCTTTCTAAAGACCGCTTACGTTGTTTGTTTTCTTCTTGATGTGTCATCCCATTGTACTTTGGGAATGCACTCAATACCCTTGAAATGCACGAACATTATCTATATGCATCAAAGATCCCCTTTCATTGATTTCATCATTCATTGAGTGTTGCAATATACTCCATCTAGATTGGCATCCACCTTATGATAGCTTCTTCCCACTAGCTCAAGTTATTCATGGACTTTGATCAGTCCTATAATCTACTTCAATTTTTGGAATTCATTGAAGTCAAATTACACCCTTTTAGAACAAATGTACACAAAATGCATCTCCTTATGCATCTATGGCATTCTTTAGAGTGCATGAGACGTCATTAATTCACCCCTAAACTTCTTACACATGTACCATGTTTCCCCTGCATTACTCTGATACCAAATCAATGGATTCACTGATCTAATTATTTATAATCAGATCCCATGATATGATTCACCTTACTTTCACATATCCATAATTTCGCTTTTGATCATAATACAAGATTCTTGGATTCCCAATCTTGCATGATTGAGCTTGAATTTATATCTCAACTTCTTCCTTCCTAGCCTTTGCTCATCCTGTGAATAAGTCTTGAAATAATATTTTTTATTTAAGTGTCTTTGATAATCTTTAATATCAAGTTCAAACCCTTCTACCTTCTAATCAAAAACAACTTTCATGGTTTCCATGCTTTGCATCTCCATGTATATCAATTGTACCTGCACCGGTTTCTTGTTTTTTGCTAGAGTTTTTGTTGACTTGTTTTCTACAACATGAACAGACTTTGTAGAAAATATTCCTGAGGTCTCATTATCCTTTCATTATCTTTCGATATCTATGCACTTCCTTTTGTAGGATTTTCGCCATTTCAACCATCTCTACTGGCCCCACTCGGCTTATATGTACATTTGAATCATGTTGTGCATCTCCCATGCTGACATGGATTCCTCTCACCTCCACATCATGGATGAAATACCCTCGAGCATCTTTCATATCTCTAGTCCTTATAATGCACCTACTCTAATATATCTGAATCTTATTCTACAAAATGTGTAGCCATAAAATAAATTCAGTTAGATTAAATTAAAGATAATCTAAGCATTTTACATCATTTTACCTCATTAATACCCCAACCATGTTCTCTCCACTCGCCTGAGAACTCTAACACTCCAATAATAAATTTGAATGCACATGATGATTTGTTTCTTTAACAACTTTCAAATGACTATTCTTTTTCTTAATTTTGTGCTATGAGTTGAAATTTAGGCCAAAGTTCTCAGGCATTTCCTTGTAATGACGTCATCAGGTCTACGTTTCCTCCACGTGTACCTAATTCCTACACTGCAATTGACATCGTTGGTCCACTAGCATCCACGCGAACCCATATGGTACCTTCAAGCTTGTTGTAACTAAACATGATTAGTTAAATATTTATAGTACTACATGATAAACCCCCCCAAAAATTCCTTAATAGCTTAAAATTATTTTTCTTTAAGTTTAAAATTTCTTTAGGTTAGCGATAAGCTAGATTGATTTAGGTTTGAAAGGCATTTTAAATATAAAATTAACCTGGAGTGCTTTAAATTAAATATAAAAATTAACATAAGCTGTGCCCATATTTGACGGTTGCAAAAAGAGAAGGATCGATGGCTTAGATCGATTTTGGGGGATAAAGGTGCACAACATATAATATAATGTAAATCTTTAGATATTCCAAACCATTTGGAAGACACGTGGATTAACAACACTTAAGTTAATAATTTATTCAAGTTTATAAAACCACCTACCCCAAGCCTGAAAATACCTCGGTATCATAAAACCGTGATCATACTACTTGTTATTTGGGAGTATTTAAAACTTGTTGGCCACATGATCATCGAAACCCAACCACAAATTGACACGTAAGATGGCATTTAATAAAACTTTAATTAGATTAGTAATAGTTTTCCACCTCATGTTTATTGTTGAAATTCATTGAATGAAGGATATAGCTCTCAAGTTTTTGAAGTTGTTTCCGATAACTTGCAAAATGAGAGACAAATATTTCGAGTGGAGTGGAACCCCCACACACTAGTAATTTAAGAAGTAAACCTAGGTTTTAAAATTGTCTTAGATTTCTCGAGAAGAGAGGTCTATCCCAATTTTATTTAAAACATATATTTTACCCTTGAATGGTCCTTAAAAGTAAATTTGTTGCCTCTCAACAACCAGAAATAGAAAACCCCAATTTCAAACATCTCACAAGAAAAAACTTTGATGTATTTGAAACTGAAATAATGGTAAAAAAATTCGAGGAGCTCAAAGGTACATTGTTCGCCAATTTTAGCAATAGTAGAGAACATTTACCTACATGGGACTTTTGTTTATCTGGGGAAATAATCCCTACTACTTTCCACTTTTCGGAATTGGTGCTTATGTGTGCTCAAAACTATGATTCAACATAGAGGGTTATTAGGGATAAAATAAAAGTTTTCTGAGTTTCAGAAAATGCTATTGCAAAAATGTTATCAGTATCTAAAAATGGAGAAAACAATATATGAAGATTCTCTTTCCCTTGACCTTAGTTCACTTCTAGTATAAAAAAGGCTTATTTTCGTGACAAATTTGATCATTACACCAGGTAGAACTGAATTAAGTCTTCCTTTAGAATCATCATTATTTAAAAATTCAGTTAAAGACGTTATTGTTACCCCCCCAGGATAAGGGTAACTAAGGAGGTGATGTCTTGAGGCCCGTAGGTAGAAAACATGGAGTGCCAAGATCTCCATGCATAGCATTGCCCGCATAACCCCTCCATTTGACCATAATTCACTATCATCATCGACAAGAGAGACATGTTCACTACTCAACTTGGGTCCCATAACATAGCAGGTCTTGCTTCATGAGATAAGAAGTCCGGTCTCATGGTAAGTGTCACTTTAATATTTGAAGCATTTGAGAATGTTACAAAGATTCCTTTCTTGATTATAAAACATTTGCTTGGAAATTATTCCTTTTTTTCCTTATTTCACCTTGGTGGTTGACATGGTTTCCTAGTAAGTAGGTTACCCTCAGGAAAATGGTTTCTACTGGGGGGTTCCTTGAAGGATAATCATACCATTCCTTAATCATACTTACCACTCTCCACACTTATTCATTTTCGTTTCCTCATCTTTTGGGTTTTCGGGTGCATTGACCCCAAGAAGGGATTGTAACTCATTTTATGGGAAGAAGGGGCTAAAGCCCAAGAGGTGTTGTAGTTGGAAAAAGTTAAAATCCATAAATTATCCTTCTAGATTCTCTCCCTGAGGTCCTGAGAGAAATGAAACACCACTCCATAAGAATTAAGGACCTTTTAATACACATAATTAATAAATGTTTCGCTTGATGGGAGAATGCATTTTTTGTGTCCTTTACTTTCCATTGCATATGGCACTCAATGTGTTTCTAACTTCAAGTGGCATTGTGGTGCTCTTTACTTTCAATTGCACATAACACTCAATGTTCAGACCATAGTAAATTAAATGGCAAGGTATTGGAAAAAAATTTCATTGCAAACAAAGGTCACAACACACCCTCCACATAGTAACCCATAAATGAGACAATATAAACCCTTAATATGTCAAGAACCCCATGCCCAAAAGTGTTTCCCCAATCCACCTCATAATCATCACAGGTATTATATAGGCTCTTCTTGGGAAACATCCCTTGACTTAGGGATTGGCTTACCCAATAGGTCACCATGACAACCCTCCCATACATAAATTTGGCAAAACTTATAAGATCTTTGAGCATTTGTTTAATTTGAAAAGGGTGGATTTGATGCACATGTTTGGGTGGTTCTTGTATTAAATGTGGCTTACTTGGCATGCTTATTGTGACTTGTGGACCCTTGGAGGGCATACTTTTTTGTCTTTGCATAACCTTACCCACAGGATGGACGTTGGAGCCCATATGTCGAAGACCATGGATGATGAGTGTTACACCTAGAAGTGGAGGAATTTTCCTTTGGAGGAAATTTTACATTGCTAGAGAATGAGGTTGCACCCTTCTCCACTTGGATGTTGGCCTTTAGAGACCTAGGATATCACTTCTTATCCCTTGACGTCACCTTGGAGGGATAGAGTTTGATGGATGAGATGGTTCCAGAGGTGTCTTGACAGGAGGAGACCATGGAAGGAAACTTTGGCATGACACATGGCCTTTGGAGGCCCAATGTCTCCCTCCTCATGCTTGATGTTTCACTTGGAGAGCCTACGTCACCCTTATAGGGTTTTATTTCGTGTAAATGTTTTTTTTGCATAATGTAAAGACAAATTGAAGGGGTCGGCCCCCTTATATTTGGCTGTTGACATTTTTAAGTGGAAAAATAGGTCAAGGTAGCTCCATATAAATAAAGTTCATTATCATCACATTTTCTCACCATTTTTGAAAGACCAAGTCTAAAATGTTCTCCCTACTTGGCTATCTCTCTCTTCTACACTCATGCAACTTGCTTGGAGGATCATTTTTTGGATGCTTTTGCTGATTTTTGGATGGAATATCTACAATTAGGGTTTTATCTCATTCTATCTTGGTGAAGTAAGTGAAATTTCTGCAATTTTATCTTTGTGCTATCAAATTTTCATGGAAATTTCTCTTTTTCATGCTAGATGTATTGCTTGGTGAAACCCTAAGAGGGGAGAATAAGTGCTTATTCCCATTACAAGGTCATTCTTGTTCAAAATTGGTGAAATCTCCTTTATAGGGTTACATCATAAATCCCTAAATTTCTATCACTTTAGGATCTTTATCCTAGACTCTTAATTGTGATATAGTTGAAGTATTTATGAAGGGAGAAAATGTTGCTAGAGCCTAAAAGTTATTTCACTCTAGCAATCCTTCTCCTCAAGGTTAAACCGTAAGTCCCTAAGGTGATAGGACCGTAGAGTTTAATCCCTACCTCTTAGTGTTTTTATAGTTTCATATCCAAACTTATTACATTGTTGTTGTAAATAATCCATAGCCCTTAAAGGAAATAACATTCAAGCTCTCTTATGGTAAAAGTGATCAACAAACTCTCAATTTTCATTCTCTCAAGATTCCTACTAATTTTACTAACACTAACCCTAGCTAATTGAATAATAAACTTGCTTTTGTTACAAAAGTTTGCTAGAGACATCTTAACTTACTCTAATTTTCTGCATACTTTGTTCTAATAATGGCCTAACATACCCAAAAATTGCATCTAACAATTGGATAATGTTTTATTGAGTAAATGTTAAATTTTCAGGATCAATTGTTGCAATTTTGAAGTGTAATTTGTGATGTTATTAGAATTTATATATTTATGTTGTATTTCTATTAACTTTTACAATTTTATAACAATCATAATATATTTCACTGTCTAGTGTATTAAGGAGGTATTATTTGCATTCTTACACTTGGAAATCATTATATATATGTTGTAAGTGTTCTTGTTTTGGGAATGTACTCAAATCATCTTATTACCTCTTATTTCTCCTTGACCTAGACCTTGACTTAGGTTATCAACAAAGGGGGTGGTATGCTTAGCTAACAAACTTGCTACTTTGATCCCTTGAGGTCACCGGGGAAGCCTCCCCTATGGTGGACCTCCTCCATCACTAAAATGAGGGGATTTCTTACTAAGGTGACAATGGTAGGATTTCCTGTAGTTACACATATTTGGAGACTTGTGTTGGGGATTTTCCATAAGTAAAAATATTGTGATAAAAATTATAACTATGATCTATTTGGTCCTTGGATATAACATTGACACCCTAGTGGATGCTACTATCTTAGGTTTTTGTTGGAGATACTTCACACACACCTAAGATTTATTTTTCCTAAGGTTTTCCCTATGTTTATAAGCCATTATTCAGTCTCCTATATTTTAGGGAGAATATTCCTCTAGGAGAATATTCTCTTCAGTTCACACTTTAGTTTGATCAGTTGAGTGGAGTCTAGATTCCACATTGGGATTATCACCATGCATCATTGGAATCATCACCAAATAATACAAATTTGTCCTTGGTATCATCACCAAACTACCACATTACTTATGATTCCCTGATCTCCTCCTCACTTCACTCTATTTCAGTTAGTTAACTGAAGACTGACAGACTAGTTAACTCAGCTAGGTGGTAGTTCACTCCCATAACTTCCCGAGAGACTAGAATAGGTGGAAGTTTACTCCCATAACTATTGGTGTGTGTCCAGGTCACTCTAGACCACCACTATGGTGCATTGGCTTCTCCTCCAGTGTGCATTGGTTGAGTTATACAAAGTATATCATGTGTAAATTATCATTCATTCATTTGGTTAATGAAAATTCTTCCATTCTTTCTCTCATGCTTCTCTTTTCTTCTATTTTCTCTGCAACTGTGTATGTCAATTACCAGCTAGATCTATTCTATGCAGGTTCAACACATTTACATGGTATCAAATCCGATGGGCTTCTAGAGAAAATACACACCAAATTATTATTGCAGGTACTAAAGATTGAAGACGGCGGAAAAATAGAATTTCCAAAAGAATTCATTCTTACACCTTGCAACTTCTTTGCATGGAAGGAGAAGATGATAATGAATATTCGAAGCAGAGGATTGTACATGTTAACCATGAACATAGAGGTAGAACCAACATCATCCATAGAAAAATCCAAGTATCTAAATCTAATGGATGAAGCATTCAAAACAATTTGTAGCCTCATTTCTCCTGAACTCCTCTTTCACATATCTTCCTGTAAAACCCCCTATGAATCCTGCACCACCATGGAATGGATTTTTGGAAAATAGGATGAGATGATGGGACACATGATTGAGGTGGAATTGCTCACATTAGATCCAAAAATCTTCGAAAATCTCCAATATTTATTTACCAAATACAAGAATTTGTTGTCGCAACTCAAGGCTTGCGGGGTTGATAAATCTAAGGAGGAGAAACAAATGGTTCTCACAATTCTCTCCAAAATTAGTCCAGAATTCTCAGTGTTTGTATCCACATTTCATTCAGTTAGATTCTCCTCTGGAGCCACCTAGAATATTCCCTCTCTTGAGGACTTTATCGAGTCTCTGACACAAGAGTTGAACAAGCTCATCAACATGGGAAAAATAAAAGGCCTAAAGGTGCATTCACTTACTGTGCAAGATGGTAGTGGTCAACAATATCATAAATATAAAGACAAATAAAAAAGGAAATCACATGAAAATTTGAATAAGGAAGGGTACTCAAAACCCTTCAATGATGCCTCTGGATCAAAGGTGGAAAGGGAAGAAAAGGGGAGAAATGCACTTACTTCCCTAAAGGATTTCATCCAGAATACACATGTATGAAGAAACATATAGATATAATGACCCAAATACTTCAGAAAAACAAACTTGGAGATCACATCCCCGAGGGTGCCAAGAAGAAGAAGCCAGAAGATCGGAATCCCAAGAAAGGAAATTCTAGTCATGCTTTGATTGCCATAAACTCCTCTCCGGATGCTTGTATCATAGATTCATGTGTTTCACACCACATGGATTCCAAAAAAGAAGTCTATTCTTCATTGGATGCATGAAAAGTCCCTCCTATTCTGATGGGGGAAAACTCTCTAGTCGAGGTCACCAACAAAGGAAGAATTGAACTCACAAATGGAAGCTTCGAGAATGTGCTACATGTTCCCAAAATTTCCATCAATATTCTCTCTGTGTATCAGATGACTAACTCTGACACCAAAAAGAGATTCATATTCACACCTGATGAAGTGGATATCTATGACATGCAAACCAATTCCAGGGTTGCTATCGGTGAGGTAAATCATCAATCTAGACTCTACACTTTTTTTGAATTTATTGAACCAGATTTTGCATTACTGCTTACCCATGCCGATGAAAGAAGTAGGATATGGGATGAAATGTTCAGGAATTTAAATTTAAGATATATGAAACAAATTAGCAAACAGGGAATGGTTGATGGTATACCAGCCATCCACTTCTCCAAAGGAATTTGAGAGGGATGTGTTCTTGGAAAACACCCTCAAGAGAAATTCGACAAAGGAAAGAATTAGAGGGCTTCCTCTCCTTTAGATCTGATCCATAGTGACCTCATGGGACCTTTTCCACATCCATAAATCAATAAATCAAGGTATGTGCTCATTTTTGTTGATGATTTCTCATGCTTCACATGGATTTACTTTCTAAGGAAAAAATCAGAGGTCTTTCAACACCTCAAAGATTTCAAAGCCCTTGTTGAGACACAGTCAGGAAAGAAAATCAAATTCCTCCGAACATATAACAGGGGAGATTATGTCAACCATGAGATAAGTAATATTTTTCATGAGGTAGGGATTCAGTTGTAGCACACGGTTCCCAATACTCCATAGCAAAATGGAGTTGCTGAGGGGAAAAATAGATCTCTAAAAGAAATGGCATCTTACATGGTACATGCAAAGTCACTTCCACAAATATTATGGGATGAAGAACTTAATTGTGCAATCTACATACAAAACATATCTCCCTATATATATGTCAAGGATAAGACTGTTGGGTATGTGTTATATTCTTTGCATGAGTAGTAGTGTTTGAGCGCTTGTGTCGGGCGCGCAGGGGGGTGTAGGGGGGCGGAGCCCCCCGTGTGGGGGTTCGGGGGCAGCGCCCCCGAAATTTTTTTTTTGGGCCGACATATTTCCGGGACCACATGATATTAGGTGGTTTTCGGCACATGGTTTTTGGCGATGGTTTTCTATTTCTGGTTAAGGAATTAGGGTTTTGGACTAATCCAGGTCATTGGGTTAGGGTTTTGGATGCTGCTGGCTCCTATATGTATATTGTATTGTAAACAATGTAACACAATGTGTATCAATATAATATATGCTGGTTTTCCCGGTTTGGGTTTCCAGGTGAAAAATCTATGTGTAATGTTTGTATTCGCCATTGCATATTTTCTGTTCTTTTCTGAATATCATTTTGCAGTAGATATTGTACAAGGTTAAAATTTACAAAGACCCCCTACGAGGCTTGGAGTGGCCTCAAACCGGAAGTGACCCACTTTCATATTTTTGGTTCACATGCATAGGCCAGGATTCCCTCTGAGAAGAGGAATGCACTTGATCTACAAAGTGCATAGTGTATCTTTGTTGGATACCTAGATGATGTGAAGGGATACAGACTCATTGATCTTTCCTAAGACTGACTTATCATTGAGTGCAATTTCCAATTCGAGAAAAGTGTCTCGCATGTACCTCAACAGCCGTATGCATACATTTTTGTTCTTCCACCTATCAGAGATGATGAGAATGCATATGTCGACTCTTCTTCATATGAGAGTTCTTATTCAGAGGATTCAAATGATCCAGACACAGAGTTAGTATAGTAATATGTAGAGTCAGTGAATGCATATGCATATGTAGAGCCAGAGTTGAGGCCCAAGTGGGCCCATACTACTCTTCAAGATGCAGGGGATATTGTTGGGGATCCAACTAATACTAAGAAGACTCAATATTATTTCAAGGAGCCTCCTCTTGCACTCACTTCAAATAAACCATTTCCACCCAGGAATATTTTCTTGGTTCAGTCTTTAGATCGATAGTCTTATGGTGAGGCTATTGGAAATCCCTTTTGGGAATCCACCATGCAGGAGGAGTACAACTCTCTCCTCGAGAACCAAACTTGGGATCTGGTTCCCCTTCCTTCAGGAAGGAAACTGTTAAGCCTTAATATTGGCTCATTAACCCTTAATTGGGGCATATTAGATTAGTAATGTTACTTTATTTATGTCGGCTTTAGGCCATTAGTTGTAATTATACCTCCTAATATCCTATATATACCAAGGAGACATTTTCATTTTGAATCATCTTGTACTTGAACATTTAAGTGGGGTAAAAGGAGGTTGCCCCCTCGAAGAGGATTATTATCTGAAATTATCTCTTTTTCAAGGTGTTGAGTACTTTTCCTGAGGTTTTCTATGCTATATTGATGTTTGGTTCTTAACATATGGTATCAGAGCTCAAGGTCTTGGGGTTTTGCTGCTACATCTGAGACACCGTGGCATTTTCACTATAATTTTTTTTTACATTGTTTCAGAAGGAACGGCTTGGAGGATATTTGGTAGACGGATCAAGGTATGTTGGGTTCAAAATTCATCTCCTGAGGCCTTATACGTTCGGAGATACAGCCTATAAAATATAGGGTTCTGGAATCATCCTGAAATGAGTCATTGTGGAATTTTCGCTTTAAAATTTTTTCTGTAATGTTTCAAACTCTGAACTCTAGAGGAAATTTACAGAAATTAGTAAGGTATCTGTGATAAAAATTTCAGCTTCTAGGTCATCTTAAATTTTTGGATACACCTTGTGTAAGATAGGGTATATGACTAGTCTCAAGAAGGTGTTCCAGGTAAAAAAATCATAACTTCTTGCTAGAGTATCCAAATTGAGTGGGACTGGTTTCATTGGATCGTGAACAATCTTTAGTATTTTGGGTGTGAGTTTCAGAATTTGATATCAATTATTTTGTGCAGGGCATGCTATAAAAGTGAGATATCCTGGAAAGGAAAAAAATCGACAAGTTGTGAGAAAGTTACCGTAAATTCCACTTGGCACATCCAATTTTGATCAGACCTGTGGCATTGCAGAGAATAAATATCAGAGAACTACCTAAAATAAAGTTTCATACCCAGAAGGGCCGAAACTGGGGAGATAGAATAGAATAAATATTGTCTAGCAGAACCGCCTCAAAATCAAGATTCAAAAGTGATACTTGGCCAACATGCCACCGAAAAAGGGACCTTCTACACCAAATAAGCCTCCAGAAAATCCTAATTGGACTCTTGATGA
>ML779976.1:121004-136486 GCA_009831015.1 Picea engelmannii
TCTCCTATATATACCAAGGAGACATTTTCATTTTGAATCATCTTGTACTTGAACATTTAAGTGGGGTAAAAGGAGGTTGCCCCCTTGAAGAGGCTTATTATCTGAAATTATCTCTTTTTCAAGGTGTTGAGTACTTTTCCTGATGTTTTTCTATGCTATATTGATGTTTGGTTCTTAATAGAAACTTCTCATGTGCATATGTGTCTACAGGACCAAGAGCACAGTGGATGGACATATTAGTAGATACAAATACAGGCTAGTTGCCAAAGGATTTTAGCAGGTGCATGGCATTGACTATGATGAGACCTTCACTCCAGTAGTGAATATGGATTCTGTATGTTTGAAACTTTCAATTGCGGCAACCAAGGGATGGTAAGTCCATCAGATGGATGTGAAGAATGAATTTATTCATGGTGATCTCTCTAAGGAGATTTATATGGAGCATCCCCAGGGATTTATGCAAGATTCATCTTTGGTCTGTCGACTAAAGAAGTCTCTTCATGGAATCAAGCAGGCTCTGAGGGTATGGTATGCCAAGATGGAATCCTATCTGTTGTCACAAAACTTTGTACATTCTAAATCAAACCCGAATGTTTACATGCTCAAGACAATTGATTCACTTCTACTCATAGTTTTGTATGTTGATGATTTGTTGATCGTCGGTTGCTTGACTTCAATGATTTCTACAATCAAGAGGATTCTACATGAAAATTTCTTGGTGACAGACATGGGTCTGCTACATTTCTTCCTCGGAATCGAGATCAACCATGATGAATCAAGCATCAAACTGCCTCAGGAAAAGTGTGCACGATATCTCCTTGAGAGATTTCACATGATAGATTGCAAGTCTGCCCTGACTCCTTTCTTATCAGGAGTCATACTTGAGGATGGCAGGGACACTCCACTGGTTGAAAGCACACTGTACATACAACTAGTGGAGAGCTTGTTGTATCTCTCACACTCCAGACTAGACTTCTCCTATGTAGTGGGAGCAGTCTCCAGGTTCATGCAAGAGCTGCATGAGCTACATTGGAAGGCTACAAAGTGTATCCTTCGATACGTACAAGGCACCATCACCTTTGGGATTCACTATTCAATAGACTCTACATTGGACCTCGTTGGGTTCTCAGATTCTGACTAGGTTGGAAATAAAATTGATCACAAGTCCACATCCGGTTACTCACTCAGTCCTGGTTCTGGACCTATTTGTTGGTCGAGAAATAAGAAGGATGATATTTCTCTATCTTCATCCAAGGCATAGTAAAAAGGGGTAGTTAACATAACCATTCAGGATATGTGGCTACAACATTTTATCACTGAGTTGGGCATTCAATTTCATCAATCGATCATCATCTGGTGTGACAACCAAAGCACTCTTAAGTTCTGTAGAGATCCATTTTATAGGTAGTGGACGAAGCACATTGAGATCCACATGCACTACATTCAGGACTTAGTACATGAGGGGATCATCGATCTGCAGTTCTATCTTTCAACAGAACAGACTACAGACATATTCACCAAGACCTTCACTGAGCAAAAGTTCCATTCTCTATGCAGTCATCTTGGAGTGAAGGACATAGTTTCCTAGAAACTATCAGTTCTTCTTTCTACATACATTGTACTTTTAAGGGGGGTTTTCCCATGAGGTTTTCCCTTTTTCCTCATTTTATTTCAATATATATATTTTTTATTTGAGTACCTAACACGGCCTCATTGTCAGGACCGATTCTTTATTTTCACCATAGTGATGTTCAAGGGGGGTGTTGGAGATACTTCACACACACATAAGATTTATTTTTCCTAAGGTTTTCCCTATGTTTATTAGTCATTATTCAATATCCTTTATTTTAGGGAGAATATTCCTCTAGGAGAATATTCTCTTCAGTTCACACTTTAGTTTGATCAGTTGAGTGGAGTCTAGATGCCACATTGGGATTATCACCATGCAACATTGGGATCATCACTAGATAATGCACATTGTCCTTGGGATCATCACTGGACTAGTGCATTACTCATGATTCCCTGATCTCCTCCTCACTTCACTCTATTTTAGTTAGTTAACTGAAGACTGACAAACTAGTAAACTCAGCTAGGTGGAAGTTCACTCCCATCACTGCCTGAGAGACTAGACTAGGTGGCAATTTTCTCCCATAACTATCGGTGTGTGTCCAGATCACTCTAGACCAGCACTATGGCACATTGGCTTCTCCTCCAGTGTGCATTCGTTGAGTTATAGAAAGTATATCACGTGGAAATTATCATTCATTCATTTAGTTAATGAGAATTTTTCCATTTTTTCTCTTCTACTTATCTTTTCTTGTATTTTATCTGCAACTGTGTATGTCAATTCCTAGCTAGATCTATTATGTGCAGGTTCAACACATTTACAGTTTTCTCTTGAAGCTTTATAAAGGAAAAAAAATTAATTATGTAAAAACCTTTCTGATAGTATTAATGAACAATTGAAATTCTTTGTAGATTGGAAAACTTTTAGGTATCAATCATATTTAGTTTATCTATTAATGCATCAACAACCCTCTCATTTTGAATCTTTAAACTTGAAGAAAGTAGATCAGAAAGGAAATTCCATTCATGTTATTGAATGGACTAATATTGTGAAGAATCAGGGTCTAAAGGATGGTTATAAGTATTTCATTGATCAAGTTGTGACCATTGTTTACATTTTAATTCATAATAAGCCCCCTCCAATGATCTTCCATGAATGTAGAAATGATTTATAGTTGGGACAAAAAGTGAAGGTTAGAGACTAGTATATTTTTAAAAATTATAAATTCATAAGGGTGTATGGGTTTGAATCACATCCTTACAGGTTACCAATTTTTCTTACTCATAGAATTTTTGCACTAGAAATGATAAGGAAAAGGTTAAGCTCATATTATCATTATTTTTTCTTAAAAGTTTAAAAAGACTCTTCTTCAATCCTAGATGAAGTTTCTTTTTCATAGTAAAAGATAAGTCAACTTTAGAAATTATAAAAAGAATGATGAAAAAATCCATTTTTGAGAAAGATGATTCTTGGAAATATGATCATTTCCATGTGATTTCTATCATGAAACATGAATTTGGTCTTCAATATCATTTTCATCACTTAGATGCAACAAAAGAAAGTTTGGAAAACAAACATTCATGGATAGAAGTTTAGCAGTTGCTCCAGTACCAGAGTATTGGTACACCAAAGAAGGATGACACTTAAAAAGGACTTGTCAAAAAATATTTTCCATCCTCTTCTATTATCAATACTGAACATGATAAAGTTAACAAAGTAGATGATTTCATAATGGTAACACTTGAAAAAATAGAATTCTATAAGAAACCACAGGATGATCCAATGGAGGTTGATGAACATGCACCTCCTCCCAAAAGGAAAAATATAGATTCACAAGTAGAAGAGGAATGAGATTCAGTGGGAGAAATAAACAAGAATTCTAACAATGTTACCAACTTAATGAGAACTGTGACCTCAAAACGAGAACTCTGGCCCAAAAAACCCATATTTTTGGATAAAAAAACATCAAAATCAACCCCCAAATCAAAAAGTGGTGCTACCAAAAGCACCATTTTTTTAAACGGGGTCAAAATTACAATATTTTTCAAACACAACCTTCAAAACTTAGACAATAGCTCAGAAAAACATTAAAATCAACACCAAAAAAACATGTTTTTGAATTTTTTTTCAAAACGTTAAAATTTTAGATAATTTGAAATCGTATTTTTAACACTTGGTACCATTAAAAAAAAAACCTGAAAATCAACCATCAAATTGAAAAGTATTGCTACCGGTAGCACCCTAAAATTGGGGTATGAAAATGACACATTTTTATAAAGTGGTAAAATAACTCATCATTACTCTAAACAAAATCATAAAATTAACCTTTAAATGTTTACTTTTTAAATCTTATTATCACTCAAAGCACAAGGTAATATATAATACCATGAAAATATCACAATATACTTTAAAAATTCAACATCATTTTTTAACAATTTTTTTACTTTTAATAAAAAAAAGTAAATATAAGTTACATTAATGAAACATAAATTATTTCTTAATAGTATCGTTATATTTCCCATATTCAAAACATATGAGTGAAGAAATTTTATTATATTATCCATAATCAAAACATATAATTCATAAAACATAAAAAAAGATTCATAACTTCATGTAAGATCATATGTAAGTTCAATGCCCATTTCTAGTTACCATACAAACAACATATGGGTAAAAAAATACATAAAATGTTTCATACACTTATTCAGATTGATTCATGGTTTCTGAAATACCATCAGATTCTACATTGTCTTCAGATGAATGATTGGATGAATATGTAGATGATCCATACTCTTCTCTATTGTCTATGAATGCACCATCTGAGTCTACATGCATGCCCAACATTTCAGATTTCAAATTCCCTTTAGATCTATGACTAGGCTCAACAGACTCCCATCTTGCATTTATTTCTTGTGGCAACAACCTCTTGATAATCTGTATTGTCTTGGAGCGAATAGTTCCTCTCTTTGTCAAATTGAAGTCATGAACAAGTATGTCAACATCGTCTAATTTTAACAGGTTAGTGTGATGACGAGCTGTATTTTGACCCTTTCTTTTTCTCTTTCTATTGACATGTTTATCAACCACCATATTTGGCTTGTACACACCGTTGAATGGGTGTGTAATTGTTTCATACCAATGCACTTCAATTGCAATAACATCATCATTTTATTTCTCAATCTTTATAACCTTTCCAATCCATAATGGATAACCATGTGGATCTTATGTTGCCAAAAATGAAATCATGCTACCCTCCTTTATATCTTATATTGAACCCCTGTAAAGGTCTTCCATGGCTTCATGTTGTGCATGTGAACTTCATGAACCAATATACATTTCTCTTTCCTATGATTTTGTAAATTCAATAACACCTTGAGATTCTTGTTGAACTTCAACAATGCTTGTTTCTTCAGATTCATTTGGCATATTTTGTGGCCAATGAAATGGAGTCTTCAAGATTGTATCTTCATTTGTTGAGATTGAAATTATGTCACTTTGACTATTGAAAGAAGACTCCCACCAAACATAATCAACAATATCAAAGTACTCATATGTATCCTTAATGGACTTTTTTTTTCTTCCAGGCATTCAAAATAATATACATCTCTATTACTCCTCTGTCCATTATGGATTTCAGCAACTAATTGTAAAAATAATAACTTTGATGCAAATATTGGATGATGATGACGTGCGCTACCCCTCAACCCACAGGTCGGGTGTTCCACGTCAACAAGATCTTTCTCCTTTCACTGGCCCGAAGAACTCTCAACAATCGCTCTTCTATTTCCCTTTCGGGAAATTTGCACCCACAACAAATTCTCGTGGGATCCCCTCTTTGCACTTAGGAGATCGGACTTCGCGATATCGCGATTCCTGTGGTCGAGTGCTTGCTCACTGTGATCCTGAATCCCGAACTTCCGAAATTCCGATATCACTCTGACTTGTCGGATTTTGCGCATTCGCGAGTTGCGATAACATACAGCTCTTCCCACGAGACTCGAAATATCGAGGTGTCAGACTCCGATACATTTCTCAGCGCTGGCCCCACAATTAGCCTACTCGCCTTTCCGAGACTTCAACTCGATTTGACTCCTAGGTTGAGAGTGTACCACCTGTCCACCTTGCTGGCCTCTGTGGTCCCACATAACCCTATCAATCCTTCACGGCTTCGCGCTTCGCAATTTCGTGAACTTTGATGCCAAATTTCGACCCTTCCACTCACGAAATCCCGATAGGTGATTTCACGAGTGATCCAACAACCCCTGGCTGACTTGGATCGATGGTTCTACCTCTACTGAGCTTGCACCTTTCGAAGCACTCGTCGTAACTTCCCTGCTCCTTTGTGAGATCTGACGGCTCACGAGACTTCATGGATTCTCCACAGAGAATTCCGACCGTCCGTCTCTTTCTCTGAGAACTTCTGCACGAACTAAGCAAAAGTGTCTCTCTCCGCGGAACTAGTCCTCCTGTGGTCCGACGTCGCTATTCCTTCCTTCGACCCTTTTGAAGGTATGAATCCTTCTGGGATTTTCCATGACTCTGAGTCTTTTAGAAAAACCCTTGTATGCACTCCTTGTGGCAGACTTTCAAACACTTCCAAGTGTTGAAATCCTTCGACTCTGCATACACCTGCAACAACAATCTCTCAATGCTTCACTCAGATTCAAAACTCTGAGACTTTACTCGGCTCCCTCCTTGTGCCTAACTGCACTTCTATGAAAATGAGAAAAAAAGCTATCCCTCCTGATATTTCAAAGACAAACCTCTGAACACCTTGTTGACGCACTCCTTGCGGACAATTCAACTGCACTCCTTGCAATAGCTCTTGCTCAAATAGAGAAACAATTGAAACTCGTTCCTTTTCCCTTTCCTCTCAAATTTCAAACATTCAATAAGAAATCATTCATACATAGCATAAAAGAAAATGTACAGTAGGAAGAGTGAAATAACCATGAGCATAGCATTCAACATACATACAAAGAGAACAAACACGACGCCATGAATTTGAATCAAAACTTTCTCTATTAATTCAAATTTATGTACATAGGTGTTTTCACATAGCTCTCTGCTTCTCCTCTGTATGCTCTTCACTACTCTTCATAATAATTTTACAATACACAATGAGGGTGTCTATATCTCGTTTCCCTCTTGTGCTATAAAACTGTCTAATCTAACATTCAATTCTATCTACTTTTCATTAACTACTATAAATGCCTTCTATCTACTAAGGACGAGAGCGGATCGCTCAAGGTCCGATTACATTATACAAGTGCGCTCCTTCTTAATTATTTCATTTAATATTGGGCAATAACTTCAAGGTAATTTCAAAATTTGTGCTGGGTGCTTTTCCAGCTGTCCATTATCTCCACACTGGCTCGCTTGAGATGCTCCTGCATCATACTCTCTGGCTTGAAAATTTTCATGGGCTCTTGTCCATGATCTCATGTACGGTGTGTCCATGCCTCTGGACCTCTACTTTGCTCTCCCAACTGGCATCTTCAACTGGATGGCCTTTCAACTTGACCAGATATTCAAAGTATTGCTTTTGTCTGGTCTTTTTGCTGACCCTTTTGTCCAATATGCATTCCATCTGCGGCTTATCTGCAACTGGCATCTGCTTTGTCCACTGGATCACTAGTTGTTCGTCTCCTATCCCTGCTTCCTCAACTTTATATGGGTACAAATATGAGATGTTGAATATCGAAGAAATTTCGATCCCATCGGGTAATTTAATCTCGTAAGCATTCGCCCCAAATTTCTTCAAGACCCTACACGGTCCAATTTTCTTCATCTTCAGTTTATTATATGTTCCTCTCGGGAACCTTTCCTTTCTCAAATGTGCCATAACCAAATCACCAACCTCAAATTGAAGTTGTCTCCTATGTTGATCTTCTCTGCGCTTATATTCCTGGCTTGAATTCTGCAATCGCTCCTTCACCTTGCTGTGAAGTTCCTTCATCACCTCTGGGAAATCTTCTGCACTAGCACTCCTAGTCGTAGTCTGTTCTGAATCTCTCAGCTCAAAAATTCCTCTCGGCTGCATGCCATAGACAATCTGAAATGGACTCTGCTCCATGCTTCTGTTAACTGAGTCGTTATAAGAAAATTCTACCTGTGGTAATATGTTGTCTCACTGCCTGAGGTGTTCTGTCACCAGGCTTCTCAACAAGTCTCCCAGACTTTTGTTCACCACTTTTGTCTGTCCATCCGTCTGAGGATGATAAGTCTAACTAAACGAAAAGTTAGTTCCCAGCTTCTTCCATAAGGTCCTCCAAAAGTGCCCTATGAACTTGGCGTCTCGATCCGAAACTATGCTCCTTGGTAAGCCGTGAAGTCGAACGACTTCTTTGAAAAATAGATTCGCAATGTGGGTTGCGTCATTGGTCTTCTGACATGGAATGAAGTGTGCCATCTTGAAAAAGCTATCTACCACCACAAATATTGAGTCAAATCCTCTTTGTGTTCTTGGCAACCCCAATATGAAATCCATGCTAATTGCATCCCATGACCTCTCTGGTATGGGAAATGGTTGATAAAACCCTGCATTCTATTTCCTTCCCTTCGAATGCTGGCAAATTCTGCATCTGTCCATGAACCTCTTGACGTCTGCTCTCATTCCCGGCCAAAAATATGACTCATTCAACTTTGCGAACGTCTTGTCGTGACCAAAGTGCCTTGCCAATCCTCTGTTGTGTTTCTCCTTCAACAAATTCTCCCTCATGGAGCATTTCAAAATACACAGCTGATTACCTTTAAATAGTAATCCTTCCTAGATCATGTATTCTTCCCATTGGCTTCTATCCCTAAGAATTGGATTCTCAGCTACTTCATACACTTCTTTAAAATCCTGATCATCTGCGTACATGTTCTTGAGATCATCAAAACCTAATGTTTTGACTCTGAACTCTTGCAATAGTAAACATTTCCTGCTCAAAGCATCAACAACTTTGTTACCAGTACTAGAAATATGTTTAATCACAAAAGTGAAGTTTTGCATATACTCAACCCATTTGACATGTCTCTGATTCAACTTTTCTTGTTGAGTCACAAACTGCAATGCGTGATTGTCACTGTATAAGACAAATTCTTTCGGGATCAAGTAGTGCCTCCATTTCTTCAATGCCTGAATAATAGCATAAAACTCCTTATCATAAGTGGAGTATTTCACTTTCGCTTCATTCAGCTTCTCGTTGAAGTATGCTATCGGCCTATCTTCCTGACTCAATACTGCCCCTATTGCAAATCCACTTGCATCGCATTTCACCTTAAATGTCCTTTGGAAATCCGGCAACACCAGAACTGGTTGTTCTGTGATATTCCTCTTCAACAGATTAAAACTCTTCTTAGCCTCTTCTATCCAATGAAAAGACTTGTGTCTCTTCTACACTGTATCCATCATCGGTGCACTAATTCCACTGAAATTTCTGATGAACTTTCGGTAGAAACTAGCCAATCCGTGAAAACTTCTCACCTCAAAGATATTCTTCGGTGATGGCCAATTCTTGATTACCTCCACCTTATCTGGATCCATCCTCAACTCATCTGCAGAAATAACAAATCCCAAGTAAATGAGCTCTATCTTCATGAATGAGGATTTCTTCAGGTTTATCAACAACTTCTCCTGTTGTAGTCTCTTCATCACTATAGCCAAATGTTTCAGATGCTCCGCCACTATCTTACTGAAAACCAGTATGTCATCTAGATGTACAATAACAAATTTTCTGATGAACTCCCTCAGGACTTCGTTCATCAACCTCATGAAGGTACTCGACGCATTTGTTAAGCCAAATGACATAACAAGCCATTCATACAACCCTTCATTGGTTTTGAATGTTGTCTTCCACTCATCACCTTCTCTCATGCAGATTTGATGATAACCGCTTTTTGAATCAATCTTTGAAAAATACTTTGCTCCACTCAAGCAATCCATCAGATCATCCATCCTTGGCAATGGAAATCTATACCTGATGGTTATCTTGTTGATCACCCTTGAGTCAATACACATCCTCCAGTCTCCGTCTTTCTTCAGACTGGGTACTGTCAGAACAACACACAGACTCAAGCTTTCCCTGACCAAACCTTTGTCCAATAAATCCTAGACTTGCCTTTTGACTTATTCATTTTCTCGTGGCGTCAATCTATACATGGCTTTGTTTGGAAAACTGGCTTCTGGTATGAGATCAATATGATGACTCACACTTCTAATCGGTGGCAATGAACGAGGTAGTTCGTCCACTACTATGTCAGCGAACTCTTCCAGCAGTTCCTGAACCTCTTCTGGTAAATCATATACTCTTGTGCTAGTCAAAACAATCATCGGTTTCGTGACCACAATGAATTGTGGATCCTCCTTCTTCTTAACCTCTGTAAGAAGTTCCTTCCCACTCATGAGAAGTACAGTGTTGCGTGCTTCCAGTTTCACCTCCTTATCCTTGATTGGAAGTAACATGTGAGTCCTCCCATTCTTCTCTAGGGTGTATGTGTTCATTCTCCTGTCATGAATCACATTTTTGTCATATTTCCATGGTCTACCCAGCAATAGATGACAACCATCCATAGGAATAACATCACATAATATCTTGTCATTATATCCCCCTATCTTGAATTCAACTAAACACTATTTAGTGATAGTTACCTGATGTCCTTTTTGTAGCCACGAAACTCTGTATGGGCTTGGATGATCAATCATCTCTAGCTCCAAATTTTCTACCATCTCCGTGGAAACGAGATTATTTGTTCTACCACTGTCCATGATGACCTTTCATACCCTATCCTTGGTCTTGCAAGCAGTCCGGAAAAACCTGGTTCTTTGGACTGAACTCTCCACCTCCTTCTCTGGTGTCAAAAGAACTTTTCGCATCATCAACGATATTCCACCTTCAACATCTTCCACCTCAACATCTCACCTCTGTGCTTCGGCGATGTGAGTCTCTCCACCTTCTTTATTTTTATCTGGACACTCATAAGACTTGTGCCCATTCTTTCCACACGTGAAGCATGTTATTACTCCACCTCTTCCTCTTCCTCTACCTTTGGTATGAGGAAAGATATTATTGTCAGCATACTCTCCTCTTTGCTCGGTATGCTACCCTATCTATTCAACATATTTCCCTCGTTGTGAGGTTCCACCTCTCTCAGTTTGAGTCTGAGGTTTCTTCCAGTCCTCCTTGGGCTTCTGATATTTATCCTGGGCAACTAATTTTCCTTTGGGCTGACTTCTGCCTCGACCTCTCTGACCCTGCTTTCGGCTCAGCTTCTCTTCCGCTTTTAGAGCCATTTGATAAGCATCTTCCACCGTTCGGATGGTTACCATGCTCATCTCATCCTGAATTTCATATCTCAAACCATTCATGTATATGGCAACCTTTTCATCATCGCTTTCCCGATGACCTGCCCTGATGTTCATCTTATAGAATTCTTCAGTGTATTCTTTCACTGCCATCAACTTCTGTCTCAGGTTCTGCATTCTCCTGAATAGAATAATTTGATAATCTCTGGGGATGAATTTTTCCTTCATCTTTGTGATCATTCTATCCCAGCTTTTGATCTTCTACTTGCTTTTGCGGCATCTGTCAGCTTGTAGTTTATCCCACCACAATGATGCATGTGCCTTCAATCTAGTGACAACATGCTTGACCTTCTTGTCCTCTTCAACATCCTCATAGTCAAAGTATGTGTCTAGAGCTCTAATCCAGTCTAGAAGCTCCTCTGCATCTAGATTTCCCTCATAAACTGGAATTTCCATTTTCTCTCTTGCACCCATTCTTGCAATAGCCTTAATCAAACGTTTGTTTGTTGCATCTTCAGCTGCAACTTCTTCTTCATATTCAACCTCAATTTCACTTTCGGAATCACTAAGATCCCCATCACTAACTGTGCGTCTCTGTGTTGTCTCCATGTCTTCAAGTCTAGTGCATAGATCATGCATCTCTCTCTCCATGGTGGGATCAGTCATCTGCCTACCTCTTCTTCGCGACATTTCCCTCTCCTCTAGTGGATCGGGTGTTTGTCTTTCCCCTCTCCTTGGTGGCATGGTGAATTTTCTTCTTCTCTGCTACAAAAAGAAAAGAACCTTTCTGATCTCTGATACCAAAATGATGACGTACGCTACCCATCAACCCGCAGGTTGGGTGTTCCACGTAAACATGATCTTTCTCCTTTCGTTGGCCCGAAGAACTCTCAACAATCGCTCTTCTATTTCCCTTTCGGGAAATCTTCACCCACAACAAATTCTCGTGGGATCCCCTCTTTTCACTTAGGATATCGGACTTCGCGATATCGCGATTCCTTTGGTCGAGCGCCTGCTCACTGTGATCCCAAATCCCAAACTTCCAAAATTCCGATATCACTCCAAATTGTCGGCTTTCGCACATTCGCGAGTTGTGATAACATACAACTCTGCCCACGAGACCCAAAATCTCAAGGTGTCAGACTCTGATACGTTTCTCGGCACTAGCCCCACAATTAGCCTACTCGCCTTTCTGAGACTTCAACTCGATTTGACTCCTAAGTCGAGAGTGTGCCACCTGTCCACCTTGCTTGCCTCTGTGGTCCCACACAACCCTATCAATCCTTCACGGCTTCGCGCTTCATGATTTCATGAACTTTGATGCCAAATTTCAACCCTTCCACTCATGAAATCCCGATAGGTGATTTCACGAGTGATCCAACGGCCCCTGGCTAACTTGGATCGATGGTTCTGCCTCTCCTGAGCTTGCACCTTTCGAAGCACTTGTCGTAACTTCCCTGCTCCTTCGTGAGATTTGACATCTCATGGGACTTCGTTGATTCTCCACAGAGAATTCTGACCGTCCATCTCTTTCTCTGAGAACTTCTGCATGAACTAAGAAAAAGTGTCTCTCTCCACGGAACTCATCCTCCTGCGGTCCGACGTCGCTATTCCTTCCATCGACCCTTTCGAAGGTCTGAATCCTTCTGGGATTTTCCACAACTCCGAGTCTTTTAGAAAAACCCTTGCACACACTCCTTGCGGTAGAATTTCAAACACTTCCAAGTGTTGAAATCCTTCGACTCTACGCACACCTACAACAACAGTCTCTCAATGCTTCACTCAGATTTGAAACTCTGAGACTTTACTCAGCCTGTGCACTCCTTGCATGGATCCTTGTGCCTAACTGCACTTCTATGAAAATGAGAACAAAAGCTATCCCTCCTGAGCTTTCAGAGACAAACCTCTGAACACCTTGTCGATGCATTCCTTGCGGAAAATTCAACTGCACTCCTTGTAGGAACTCTTGCTCAGATAGAGAAACAATTGAAACTCATTCCTTTTCCCTTTCCTCTCAGATTTCAAACATTAAACAAGAAATCATTCATACATAGCATAAAAGAAAATGTACAACAGGAAGAGTGAAATAACCATGAGCATATCATTTAGCATACATACACAGAGAACAAACATGACGCCATGAATTTGAATCAAAACTTTCTCTACTAATTCAAATTTCTATACATAGGTGTTTTCACACAGCTCTCTACTTCTCCTCTGTATTCTCTTCACTACTCTTCATAATAATGTTACAATACACAATGAGGGTGTCTATATCCCGTTTCCCTCTTGCGCTCTAAAACCGTCTAATCTAACATTCAATTCTATCTACTTTTCATTAACTACTATAAATGCCTTATATCTACTAAGGACGAGAGCGGATCACTCAAGGTCTGATTACATTATACAAGTGCACTCCTTCTTAATTATTTCATTTAAGATTTCACAATAACTTCAAGGTAATTTCAAAATTTGTGTTGGGCACTTTTCCAACTATTCGTTATCTCCGCACTGGCTCGCTTGAGATGCTCCTGCATCAGATGATCTAGAATGAACTTAAAAAATGCTAAACCTGATGAAGGCCCCCATTCTGTAGTAGTTGAATATTTCTTTCCCCATATAAGTGTTTTCCCATCAATGTTTTTGAAACAAAATTGATGTTGGAAGCTAATTTGTCATTAAGATGCTCAATACATTTTTCTTCATGATTCGATCCTTGAATAAATCTTCGCATGTCAACAGTTTCTTCTAATATATGAAAAAACAGGCTCTGGAATGTATGCTTTCTTAATACATTCAATCAATGATGATAGGCTTCCAACATTTTTCCTCTTTAATGTTATTGAAAAACGACTGAACATTTGATCAAAATGATCATGAGTGTGTCCAACAAGAAGGAAACCAACTTTCATCATTTGAAAGATTCCCATTTCAACAAGCATGCTTAGATATCCAAACACAATTTGATTTTTATTTTCATGACTAGTGTTGTCCAACTTTAGATAGAGAACTTGAGGACGATTTCCATACCAGTGAGTGAGCACATGATGAATTATGGTGATGTTCATATTTTTATCATTATGAATATTTGGAGCTATGAAGTAAATCCTTGGACACATTTTTCCATTGAAAACCATATAACCAACCAAGTGAAATTGAATGAAATTCTCTTCCTGTAAATTTTTTGGTGTATGAACAAAATGTGGTAGAAGTGTTTTCTTTTGGTCCATGCCATCAATTATCATACCTAAATATTTGTTTGGAGCATCATAACACTTATTCCGATGTTTGTACTACTTTTTCCTTTCACTTGATTGTTGATTCTAATGTTCTTGAAGTGATTTGACTATGGAATATGCACATGACATAAAATGAAAATATTGATCATATGTTTTCATAGTTGATAACTGTTCAATTTAAAAAAAATAAAAATAGTAAATACATACCTCTTTCTGCCCCTTCAGATTTATCTCTTCTTGGTTTAAGAGTAGCACATATACTGCAAATACCCATCCTTGATTTCTTAGGAATACAAACATTGTTGAATTGTTTCTTCCATATTCTTGTAAAATATGCATATGTAATAAAATTACTATTTATTTCATCACCTTTATGTTAGAAAAACAGGACCGCGGAGCAATAAAATAAAACAAATGCAGAAACAAAAACACAGAAGACACACAATACAAGAGAGACACAGATTTACGTGGTTCACCCAGTGTGGGCTACGTCCACCAGAGAAATTGCCAGGTCCTTCCTTTATTATTATCCAACAAATGAAGGGATACAACCTACAGCAAAACCCGCTGTAACTTCCTCTTCTTTCTCTCACAGTCTCCTCTCTCAGAATACAATTTTCACCCTCGTACATAGCCGCAAATACATTTCCCTCATAAAAGAGGGTTGCCTTCTAGGGNAAAAAACCCTAACATAATCTCTACCATTAGATCTGCGACCTTATAATGAATGGTCCAGATTTACAATGAAATTACAATATACTTTTATAAGGCAATTTTTGCTTCGGGGGCTTCGCCCCCGAACCCCCGCTTTCCCCCAGACCCCCTAGCCGGGGGGATAGCCCCCCCGGACCCCGCAAAGGGGGTAGCCCCCCTCTGCACTCCCCCGCGTGGAAGAGTGTACATACTTCTAGGGTGTAAATACTTCATGGGGTATAAACACGGCTAAAAGCAAGGACCTCTGCATCAGGAAGATAATCAGGCTCCACAACCAACAATCTCCCACTTGGAGACTAATCTCAACAACTCCACCGCTGCTGTATATGCTGGACTCTGAACCTTCTTGGACCTGGTAAATTTCTCATCTTCATCTTCATTCTTGAAGACCAACTGAAATTGAGCAAGAACTCAGTTTCTCCCTGGTTACTCCCTTTGTTAACATGTCAGCAGGATTCTGGCTAGTGTGTATCTTTTCCATCTTCAATTGTCCATCTTCCAAAGTGGATTGTATGAAGTGGTACCTCAATTGTATATGCTTAGTCTTCAAATGGAAGGTTGAGTTCTTTGCAAGGTGAATGGCACTCTGACTGTCATAGTACAACTTGTTGTTCTCCTGCTTCTTTCCCAATTCCTCCATAAACCTTTGTAACCAAATCATCTCTTTACTAGC
>ML779976.1:140081-158217 GCA_009831015.1 Picea engelmannii
CATAAAAGAGGGTTGCCTTCTAGGGAAAAAAACCCTAACATAATCTCTACCGTTAGATCTGCGACCTTATAATGAACGGTCCAGATTTACAATGAAATTACAATATACTTTTATAAGGCAATTTTTTCTTTGGGGGCTTCGCCCCCGAACCTCCATCGAGGGACGCTGCCCCCGAACCCCTGCTGGGGGCCCGCTTGCCCCCAGATCCCCCAGCCGGGGGGATACCCCCCCGGACCCCGCAGAGGGGGTACCCCCCCTCTGCACTCCCCCGCGTGGAAGAGTGTACATACTTCTGGGGTGTAAATACTTCATGGGGTATAAACACGGCTGAAAGCAAGGACCTCTGCATCAAGAAGATAATCAAGCTCCACAACCAACACTTTAGCATATCCTTTGTACAAGTTGTAGATTTCCCTCCTTGAGAAATTATTTGGAATATGTATTGTGTCTCTATCTAGCTTACACTCTCCATGTTTGGAAAATAAATCATGCATTTGTTACAATGTAGTTTTTTCCAATGGCCCACTCTCTCGTCCATGATGTACCTTTGAATAAAATAAAGGATCTTTTTCCAACCTTGTCTAGATTTTTGATAGACGAATATTACCAATTGAGTGAATTTTTTTGAAATCCTTTCTGCAAAGTAAAATATTCCAATGCGATAATCATATCCTGTATTGGTGGATATCATGCACCCCATAAAATATGAATTTTGCATTCTCTTATTCATTGAAAAATATGTATTCCTTTTATTCAAGGCATACATGTAGTCCATGTTTTTCAAACAATTCGTTTGAAAACATTCACTTGAAATCAATTCACTTATGGAAATTGATTGAGTGAGAAATTATTTCCTAGACCTTGTATAACTAGAATGATTTGAATTGATATAAAAAGGTCTAGACTTGGTCTTTGTAACATCCCTCTCTGGCGCACTGAGCGAACTTATTCTTTGAGGACACTTGCTTGCAAGTGATCCGGATTATTGTGCTATTAAAACCTTTGATTTTGATTATGAGGCGTTATGGGATGATGACATGTTATTTTACTGCCTCGACATATACAAGTGCTATTGACTCGGTTTTATTGAGTGTGCAGGATTTTGGACCTCGAGGATGCAGAGGCATTGATGGAACCCCTTAGATTCTGGATCGAGTCAGGGAGTGTACCATTGGGGTTTGATTGTTTTACTGTGATATTAGTGCATCTGATTAGATGGTATGATATGGATATGTTCTGACATGATTTTTTGATGATCTAGGCTGACGATAGCTTGCCGACCAAACTCACATGTGGAGTAAAGGGGTCACGCATGACTACCAGAGATGTTGAGGAAGAGGTATGGACAACAACCCTGCCACAACCTACTAGCACTCCCGTCGTGGCTCGAACTGTAGGTTAACGTTCACCTAGTTTGAGAGGACCCACGATACCGTGAGGGAAGACTATGATAGTCACTCACGATGATTCTAAGGGGCACGCAATAAGGAAGGGGCCTTATTCCTTAGAGGCCCTTAGTCTTCCACAAGTTCACCTGGTGGAGTATTGACTCCAAGGGTTTTTTATGTCTACCAAGTCAGTTAAGAGGTGAGTGACACCCTTGGAGCACATGGTACATCCTGAAGGGCACGTCGCACAAGAAAAATGGAAAGAGGCGAGTGGCACCCTTGGAGCATGTAGTGCGTCCTAAAGGGCACGTCGCGCAAGGGAACATATGAGGCGAGTGGCACCCTTGGAGCACCTAGTGTGTCCTGAAAGGGCACGTCGCGTTGTTTTGATAAATGAATGAAGCTAGACAGCCCTAGGATAAACAATGTGATAAGAATTTAAAAAAAAAATTCCCTAATAAAATGTCGCCCATCACGAAAATTAAGGTCTAGGTTTAAATCATGCTAGTGGTAAAATTTTATCCTTTTTATTAAAAGAATTTTGATATATATATAAAATAAATTTAAAAACAAAATAAATAAAGAGTATGATCTTCGTTAAATCTTGTAACACGGATGGAGTAAGAAATTTAATTTATTCAAGAAAAAAAATAAAAATTGTTGGAATAAAATTAAAAAAAAATGGAATTAATTGTTTTATCTTTTTTATAATTTAAAATATACTAATTAATGAAAAAAGGGAAAAAGGGTTAATTTCCACACCTGCCTTTTTGAGTTCTAATTAAAAAGGGGAAAGAGGGAAAATCTAAAATATTAAGAAACTAGGAAAAAAGGTAAACATAAAAAGGGAAAAAGGGAACATAAGGGAAAAAGTGGAAAGTCAAACTTAGTAAAGTATCTACCATTTAAGAGCTTTCTAATTTAAACTAAACTAGCAATTTAATGGTGGGGAAAGTCATTAAAACCTATAAGAGAATTTGGGGACACCTAGGAGTGATTCTAGGAGTAACTCTAGGTGGGTGAGGGAAATAAAGATAATTAATTAATTAAAGAAATTAATTTATGGAGAAATGAAGGGGATGGGTGACACTTGTACGGGGAGGAATTTTTAGGAATTAAATTTTAAAAACTTAACTAAACAAGATTTTTGGAAAGTAAGGAACCAAAAAACTCTATATAATGAAGGGAGGAGATGGAGGTTGGATCTCTTATGTTTGCGTAACGTTATGTTGCAGAAATATTTACTTGACTGACTTAACTTGTGGGAGTTGGGATACCCATATCATTGATGAGTGGTAGCTCGGCCTTGCGAGGCAAGCTGGGAGCTAGTCAAAATCTATGGATAGTGAGTGTGTGGCCCCTTTGCGGCTTGGGGGGCTAAGGGGGAAGAAGAGTACCCCTAGCATTGGCTAGGAGGTACCGGTGTAGTCTCATCGGTCGGCATGTGGGAGTTGCAAGGAGAACGTGGGACGTCCACTCCGAACTGGCAATCGTACGCTTTCTTTGTTTTGTATGGTAAATTGTTTTAGAGCTTATGCTTGAATCTGCATTTTTACTTGGGTGAGTGAACTGATTGTCTAAATGGTTTTCTGAAATTTTCTTAGCCTAGCTCGATGATAGATCGACTCCCATGGCTTCATTTCCTCGCACGTCTTGACCACCTTTCTGTGTTGATTATGACCTTCATGGTTGTTTAACCTTCGTCCCTAGCTCACGATTCCTCGCCTGAGCAGTCGGCCAAGAGTTTGATCTACGGTCATCGCCTTAGCATTAAAAGACCTATGGATATCAACGCCTTGCTTTTCTGTGCGAGGATGATGAGCGAAGGATGAACCTATTAGCCATCTACCCTTGATGTTTGTCCCTGGCTGATTGTTGATTCCACCATCTGGCAACGACCTCTGTGTGTGGATTATCTTGTGTCCTGGTTGGTTTTCTCTATGCCTTGACTGATAGAACCCCTGCAATCATTCCATGACCCTTCCCATTAGATCCTTGCATTCTCTAACTATTGCTTGCGCTATATTGGGGTATTTTGGCAATAAAAAACAAAATGAATTCATCTCTGCATTTTACATTGGGTATTCTGGCAATGAAAAACAGAATGATTTATGGTCTGCATTTTTATTTTGGGTATTCTGGCAATGAGAAACGAAATGAATTCATCTCTTCATTTTATATTGGGTATTCTGGCAATGAAAAACGAAATGAATTCATCTCTTCATTTTACATTGGGTATTCTGGCAATGAAAAACAAAATGATTTCTGGTCTGCATTTTTATTTTGGGTATTCTAGCAATGAGAAACGAAATGAATTCATCTCTACATTTTACATTGGGTATTCTGTGAATGAAAAACGAAATGAATTCATCTCTGCATTTTAGATTGGGTATTTTGGCAATGAAAAATGAAATTATTTATGGTTTGCATTTTTATTTTGGGTATTCTAGCAATGAGAAACGAAATGAATTCATCTCTGCATTTTACATTGGGTATTCTGGTAATGAAAAACAAAATGAATTCATCTCTGCATTTTACGTTGGGTATTTTGGCAATGAAAAACAAAATGATTTCTAGTCTGCATTTTTATTTTGTATTCTGGCAATGGAAAAGAGGAATTATTCTTGTCTGCATTTCATTTTACCTTTGGGGCAATTTTTCCCTTGATGAAGACTGTGTTTTTCTTTAAATTTTGTTGCCATTTGATTCTTGTTAATGCCCACGTTTTTCTTTTCAATTCATCAAATTTCCTACTATGAAAGACCACGATTTGGAAATTAAAAACGGACTGTGTTGCATGCTGAAATCACCCACGATTTTATCCATCTAAATCACAACTTTACTTGCCAAAATGACCATGTTTTTGATAATCAAAATTTGACTATGTTGTTGTAGAAATCATCCACCATTTTATCCATTTAAATCACAACTTTACTTGCCGGAATGACCACATTTTTTATAATCAGAAGTTGACTATTTTGGTGTAGAAATCACCCACGATTTTATCCATTTAAATCACAACTTTACTTGCTGGAGTGACCACATTTTTATAATTATAAATTGACTGTGTTGTCATCTTAATTGACCACGACTTGTCTTAATCATTGCTTGAGTTGTTGTTGAATGACCATGAGTTGGTCCTTCTGTAGTTTTGTTTGTCCCTTTTATCCTCCTTCACATTGAATGCATACCCAGTGTTCTCTCTGCCAAGCTTTAATTACCACAACAATGTTACTGGCCATGTTGATTATCATGTTAATTGCAATAATAAATGTTATTTTGTTGCCTTATTAATTACTAGAATAATTGTTGCAGCAATGTTAATGGTTAGCAACCTCCTTTTTCTGTTAAAGGCCATGTTAATTGCAATATGAAATGCTATATTTTTACCTTATTAATTTCCAAAACAATTGCTACAACAATGTTATTGGTCTGCGGATTCCTTCTATTGATTAAATGCCACAGTGAGTTAAATAGTTAGCAACTATATAAATCGCCTAGTTATTGCGCTATGAATGGTTATGTTAACAATCATACAAATTGCCTTGTTAATGTTATGTTAATTGTATGTTAACTAGAATGTTAAATGCCTTGTAATTGCTATATTACTTATTATGAAAACAATCATGTAAATTATCTTGTTAATGCTATATTAATTGTCATGTAACTGTTGTGATAATCACCTTGTTAAATTGCTACAACACTGTTAATAATTAGCAGTTCCCTTCTCTATGATAGTAGACCGCTAGCATTGTTAGTTTGATCAATATAGCTAGACTACATGTTGAGATTTAATTTCTTATAAGTGCTAATGGTAGCATTCCACTTTAAGAATGCTAATGTTGTTATTCAAGTTTATGGCTAGTTGGATGGGGATTAGATTAATATAGAATTGCCCATTTAGGTTGTAATAAATATTAAAATTTGTATGGTGAGTAAAAACTAGATTGCAAATTTTAGACTTGTTAATTTAGATATGTAATCGTTGTTAGTTGGATTTATAGATATCGCCTAATTGGTAACTTAGACATGCCAAATTGAGTCGTAATTCATGTTAAGTTTGGTTGGTAACTCGTTGACTAATGGAATTTAGAGTGGTTAATTGATCTATAATTAACGCCAATTTAAATCATAGATATTGACCTTTTAGCCTTGATTAATGGTTGGCTTGTTGACAAAGTCATTTTTAGCTTGCGCTTCCTGTTGAGGGTGTTGTTGTTCATTTTAATTAATGTTTGTACTTGGTTTTGTAAACATTTAATGTGCTTGGTTGCTCACTGTAAGGGTTCTAGTTACTTGTTTAATTAATTTTGGGTGCGTGGGGTTGTTAGGATGATTGTCCTTAGCTTAGTAGGCTTGGTCTACTTGTGTCGGGAAGGATGTAGACACCTCCTTGTTCCTTAGAACAGTTGCCAACCTTGAGACCTTAAATGGTCAAAATCGATGGGAACCTAGGCTTTAGCATTGCTTATGTGTCCTGGAGCTCCTAACCATTGCAGGGTAAGACGGGCGGGTAGTCATTCTTATTCTTCATCGGTTGAATGCCGTACATTGCTTCCAGGTGCTTGATGTGCTTTTATGTTAGGCAGTTATGTTTGTTGTGGCGTGAGTTTCATGCATTGTATTTGTCGTCGTGTTGTAATGTTGAGTATAATGTCATTATTACCTTCCTACATACACACACACAAAAAAAAAATTGCACTTGTTATGTGAGGCTTGTTGTCGTAACGAAATGGGAGGTTCATTACATATGGTATCAGAGTGGGTACAACCCGTGACTTGGGATCGCTACGGATTTCATTGATATGATTTGATTATATTGTTGCTAATTGAGTTGACTTGTATTTGTGTAGGTAATCATGTTTAGAGGACACCGCAGAGGCAAACGATGGGGTGCTAGGGGAGGAGGCACGACGCCTCCAGTAGCATCCACGCCTGAGGGATCTAACCCCTAGGGAGATGAAAAGGTTTTCGGGTAGGAGCAGATAGTAGTTGGTGATGTGGTCGGAATGATGAGATCTTTTCAGTGCATGTCTAAGGCACTGATCAACCGCTTGGACAGAGATGAGGCCAGGGCATCGGCACCCCCTGAGGTTCCACCGCGTGCTCTAGTCGATACTAGTAGCATCCACCATGAACTCGAGAAGGTCAAATTTCCCGAGTTCTTTGGTGCCCCGGACAATGCAGCTACCGAGGCATGGTTGGAGAATATGGCAATGTGCTTTTCACTTCGCGATTATACCTCCAACATGAAGTTCCACATGGCATTCTTCCAACTGAAAGGAAGCTCTCTTCAATGGTGGAAGACGCTCCTATCGTATCTGAACGTGGCCATCGAAGATGTGTCATGGGAACTATTCGAGGAACGGTTCCGAGAGAGGTACCTTTCAGAGGAATTCATTGAGCGTTAGCTCAATGAGTTCAATGCCTTACGACAGGATGGTCATACGGTGCTCGAGTACGAGGCCTGTTTTATGGAGCTACTCCGGTATGCTCCACACCTTAACACTGAGAAACTTAAGGTAAACAGGTTCATGTTCGGCCTTAACGGCAGCATACGTGAAAAGGTCAGGATTTTGATGCCTCAAACCTTGCATGATGTCATCCAGAAGGCCCTCATAGCAGAGGAGGAACTTATCAGTGGGGGTCAGACCAGGACTCCAGTGAGACCAGTAGGGCAGGTGTCTTCTAGGTCACAGCAGCATAAAACACTAGCTAGACATACGCCGAGATATCGTGGCTTCCAGAGGGGATCTGCTTTCACTACACCTCGGCGACCGATGCCTCAACAATAGACACCTTATTAGAGATGACAACATTAGCAGCAACGTCGACCGTAGCAGCAACAATTTAGGCATGTTCAGTAGAACAGACCAGGATTCCAGGCCGAAGGGCTATCACCTTCTACTTCAGGTACCAGGACTACTAGGCTGAAGAAGTGGTGTTGGACATGTGGGGAGCCACACTACCAGCGCGACTGCCCAGTGGAGAGGACTAGAGCGTCTGGATCATCTGGACCCACTACTGTGGATGATATGGGCAAGGCCCATCGGATTCATGCAGCGGTGAATAACCGCCAGGTAGAGCATCAATAGACTGTGCTCGAGATGACAAGTACTATCGTTGACCAGACCCTTAGTATTTTGATAGATCCCAGTGCTACCGAGAGTTTCATTTCTGGTGCAACATTAAAAAGGATTAAGGTAAAGGCAGTCGAACATGATGAGTTTAGCTTTGTAGAGATGGCCTCGGGATCCATACAAAAGGTTGGAGGAAAGGTTATGGGATGTATCCTTAACCTGGGAGAGTTTGGCACAAGGGCCAACCTATATGTCACGATATTAGAATCTTATGATGTCATAATTGGTATGGACTGGTTGGAATCGCATGAGGCGATACTCAACTGTAAGACGAAATGGTTGAGCTTGGTTGATGACGAGGGACAGAGACATGTGATTGTAGGATAGAACCAGGGAGTTTCCCTGAGGTTCATCTCTTCCTTACAGCTATGGAATAGCATGCATAAGGGGTGCAAGCTTTATGCGATCCTTGCATTAAATGAGAAGGGATTAGCGAAAGGTTTAGAACACCTTCCGGTGGTGAGAGAGTTTGTGAACGTATTTCTGAAAGAGTTACCTGGGATGTTGCTGGAGAGGGAATTGGAGTTTGATATAGACCTAAAATCGGGAACATAACCAATATCTATAACGCCTTATCGGATGTCAACCCTAGAATTACAAGAGTTGAGAATGCAACTGAAGGAGTTGTTAGACCTGGGACCTGATATGTCATAGTGTGTCACCATGGGGTGCACCTGTTATTTTCATATGAATGAAGGATGGGTCGTGGAAGATTTGCATTGACTACAGTCAATTGAACAAGGCCACGATCAAGAATCAATATCCATTGCCAAGGATTGATGATCTGTTCGATCAAATGAAGGGTGCGACGATGTTCTCAAAGATCGATTTACGATTAGGGTATCACCAGTTACGGATTAAGGAACATGATGTCCCTAAGACCGCCTTTAAGACGAGGTTTGGACATTACGAGTTTACTGTTTTATAGTTTGGACTGACAAACGCCCTAGGGGTATTTATGAGTTTGATGAATGGGGCGTTCCGCGAGTACTTGGACAAGTTCGTCCAAGTATTCATTGACAATATTTTGATTTACTCTCGAATGATAGAGGATCATGACGAGCACTTGTGCTTGATACTACAGTGTCTACGAGAGCACAAATTATATGGGAAGTTATCCAAATGCTCATTTTATCAATCGAAGATCCACTACTTAGGGCATGTCATCTCTGGTGAAGGTATCACTGTGGATCCAGCAAAGGTAGAGGCCATTATGGAATGGCTTGCACCAACAAATGTCCCGAAAGTGTGTAGCTTCATGGGTTTAACAGGATACTATTGACAGTTCGTCGAGGGGTTTTCGAATATAGCAAATCCGATCACAGAATTGTAGAAGAAAAACCAGAAGTTTGTTTGGACCGAGAAATGCATAGAATCATTTCGGAGGCTCAAGGAGTTGTTGACAACAACACCGATACTAAAGGTCCTGAACATGGATGTGGACTTCTTGGTATGCACTGACGAATCCAAGGAAGGCTTAGGTAGAGTCTTGATGCAAGACGGACAAGTAATCGCTTACATTTCGAGGAAATTGAGAAGGCATGAGGAGAACTACGCGACGCACGATTTGGAGTTGTTAGCCATCGTATAGGCCTTGAAGGTTTGGAGACACTACCTTTTTAAACGAAAATTTGAACTAAAGAATGACCACTGTGGACTACAACACATCTTTACGCAAAGAGACCTAAACGCATGACAACGACGTTGGTCGGAATTTCTTAGCGAGTACGACTTCGAGATTACTTACATAAAAGGAATAGTGAACCGAGTGGCAGACACATTGAGTTAGATACTGTGCATATTTTCGGTGTTGCCTCTTCAGACGAATCTACGTGAAAAGATTCTAACCTTACAGCGTGATGATGACTGGTACAAAGAGGTCGAGGGTTTTATCGGACAAAACACAATGATGGTACCACGATTTAAAGGATTTTCATTTGATAGCGATGGTTTATTGAGGTTTAAAAATTGGATCTACGTACCACTGAACAACGAGTTGAGGATGTTGATCCTAAGAGAGGCTCATAGAGAAGTTTACATGGCTCACCTGGGAGTCACGAAGATGAGGGCAGACCTTAAACCCTTATTCTTCTAGAAGGGAATGAAGGAAGGCATAGTCAACTGTGTGGCCAGATGTCTATAATGTTAGGAGCTAAAGGATGAGCATAGACACCCAGTAGGATTACTACAACCACACGCTATTCCGGAATCGAAATGGGAGGTTATTTCGATGGATTTTATTGTTGGATTGCCACTGACGGCAAGGAGACATGACTCGATTTTCTTTGTAGTAGACACTCTGATGAAGGGTGCTCACTTTATTCCTGTTCATACGACGTATCAGGCACCTAACATAGCTAGAGTTTTCATCAGTGAGATTGTGAGGCTGCATGGTGTGCCTAAGAGGATTATATCCGATCGAGGATCGGTGTTTACTGGACAATTTTGGACGAGTTTTCAAGAGGCCTTGGGAACCCAGCTTAACTTTAGTACTGCGTATCACTCGGAGACTGATAGGTAGACCGAACGAATGAACCATACCTTGGAGAACATGTTGCACATGTATGTGATGGACCAACAAAAGCGTTGGGAATAATTCTTGCCACTAGTGGAGTTTCCTTACAACAACAGTTACCATAGCACCATTAATATGGAGCCTTTCGAGTTTCTTTACGGGCAACCGTGTCAGACTCCTTTGAGTTGGGATCAACTTGAGGATAGGGTCCTGGTAGGACCAGAAGTGATCCAAGAAATGGAAGAGAAAATGCAAACAATAAGACAAAGGATTAAAGAAGCGCAGGATCGATAGAAGAGTTATGTCGATGCGCACTGTGTCGACCGTAGTTACGAGGTAGGCGATCGAGTCTTCTTGCGGGTTAAACTGCATAAAAGTTCGATCAAGTTTGGGAAGGGATCTTAACTCTCTCCTAGGTTCCCAGGACCTTTCGAGATTGTGGAGAGAAAGGGACCTATGGATTATCGACTAGCCTTGCCTGATTCTTTGAGATGTATGCACGACGTTTTTCATGTATCTATTTTGAGACATTATATTAGTGATCCTACGCATGTTATTGACATGAGTTCCTTGTAGGTATCGGATGAGGGGGTGCTCACAGATGAGTCGATCCGCATCTTGGATCATTGCATTCGATAGCTACGACATCGAACAATAGAGAAGGTCAAGGTCCAGTGGGACAATTATAGTCCGCACTCGGCGACCTGGGAGGATGCATATGATATGTGCCAGCAGTTTCCATTTTTGTTTGATAGATAGACATATGATACTGTGATACACTTTATTTCGACATATATACTGTGAAACTTTGGGATGAAGTTTGGACCAAGAGGGGGTGTATGTAACATCTTGCTCTGGCACACTGAGCGGACTTATTCTTTGAGGACACTTGCTCGCAAGTGATCCAGATTATTGTGCTTTTAAAAATTTTGATTTTGATTATGAGGCGTTATGGGATGATGACATGTTATTTTAATGCCTCGACATAGACAGGTGAAATTGACTTGGTTTTACTGAGTGTGCAAGATTTTGGACCTCAAGGATGAAGAGGCATCAATGGAACCCCTTGGACTCCAGATCGAGTCAGGGAGTGTACCATTGGGGTTTGATTGTTTTACTATGATATTAGTGCATCGGATTAGATGATATGATATGGATATGTTCTGACATGATTTTTCAATGATGCAGGTTGACAATAGCTTGCCAACTAGACTCAGATGTGGAGTAAAGGGGTCATGCATGACTACCAGAGATGTTGAGGGAGAGGTGTGGACAACAGCCCTGCCACAGCCTACTATCACTCTCGTCGTGGATCGAACTGTAGGTTAATGTTTATCTAGTTCGAGAGGACCCACGATGTCGTGAGGGAAGACTACGAAAGTCGCTCATGATGATTCTAAGGGGCGCGCAATAAGGCGGGGTCCTTATTCCTTAGAGGCCCTTAGTCTGCCACAAGTTCACCTGGAAGAGTATTGACTCCAAGGGTTTTTGATGTCTACCAAGTCAGTCCAGAGGTGAGTGAAACCCTTGGAGCACGTGGTGCATCCCAAAGGGCACGTCACACAAGAAAAATGGAAAGAGGCGAGGGGCACCCTTGGAGCACGTAGTGCGTTCTGAAGGGCATGTCGCACAAGGGAATAGATGAGGCGAGTGGCACCCTTGGAGCATCTAGTGCGTCCTGAAGGGCATGTCACATTGTTTTGATAAATGAATGAAGCTAGACGACCTTAGGATGAACAATGTGATACGAACTTTTAAAATCTTTTTCCCTAATAAAATGTCGCCCATCATGAAAATTAAGGTCTAGTTCTAAATCATGCTAGTGGTAAAATTTTATCCTTTTTATTAAAAGAATTTTGATATATATATAATAATAAAATTTAAAAAAAATAAAAGTAAAAAGTATGATCTTCGTTAAATCTTGTAACATAGAGGGAGTAAGAAATTTAATTTATTCAAGAAAATAAATAAAAAATTGTTGGAATAAAATTAAAAAAAAAGGAATTAATTGTTTTATCTTTTTGATAATTTAAAATATGCTAATTAAATGAGAAAAGGGAAAAAGGGTTAATTTCCACACCTGCCTTTTTGAGTTCTAATTAAAAAGGGGAAAGAGGGAAAATCTAAAATATTAGGAAACTAGGAAAAGAGGTAAACATAAAAAGGGAAAAAGGGAACATAAGGGAAAAAGAGGAAAGTCAAACTTAGTAAAGTATCTACCATTTAAGATCTTTCTAATTTAAACTGAACTAGCAATTTAATGGTGGGGAAAGTCATTAAAACCTGTAAGAGAATTTGGGGACACCTAGGAGTGATTCTAGGAGTAACTCTAGGTGGGTGAGGAAAATAAAGATAAATAATTAATTAAAGAAATTAATTTATGGAGGAATGAAGGGGATGGGTGACACTTGTACGGGGAGGAATTTTAAGGAATTAAATTTTAAAAACTTAACTAAACAAGATTTTTGGAAAGTAAGGAACCAAAAAACTCTATATAATGAAGGGAGGAGATGGAGGTTGGATCTGTTCTGTTTGCGTAACATTACATTGCAGAAATATCTACTTGACTGACTTAACTTGTGGGAGTTGGGATACCCAGCTCGGTGAGGAGTGGTAGCTCAGCCTTGCGAGGCGAGCTGGGAGCTAGTCAAAATCTATGGATAGTGAGTGTGTGGACCCTTTGTGGCTCAGGGAGCTAAGGGGGAAGAAGAGTACCCTTAGCATTGGTTGGGAGGTATTGGTGTAGTCTCACCGGTCGATACGCAGGAGTTGCAAAGAGCATGTGGGATGTCCACTCCGAACAGGCAACGGTACGCTTTCTTCGTTTTGTATGGTAAATTGTTTTAGAACTTATGCTTGAATCTGCATTTTTACTTGGGTGAGTGAACTAATTGTCTAGATGGTTTTCTGAAATTTTCTTAGCCTAGCTTGATGATAGATTGACTCCCATGGCTTCATTTCCCCACACGTCTTGACCACCTTGTTGTGTTGATTATGACCTTCGTGGTTGTTTAGCCTTCATCCCTAGCTCACCAGTCCTCGCCTGATCTTTCAGCCAGGAGCCTGATCTACGGTCATCACCTTAGCGTTAAAAGACCTATGGATCTCAACACTCTGCTTTTATGTACAAAGATGATGAGCGAAGGACGAACCTGTTAGTCGTCTACCCTTGATGTTTGTCCTTGGTTGATTGTTGATTATGCCATCTGGCAACGACCTATGCATGTGGATTATCTTATGTCCTGGTTGGTTTTCTCTATGCCTTGACTGATAGAACCCATGCAATCATTCCATGACCCTTCCCATTGGATCCTTGCATTCTCTTACCATTGTCTGCGCTGTATTGGGGTATTCTGGCAATGAAAAACGAAATGAATTCATCTCTGCATTTTACATTGGGTATTCTGGCAATGAAAAACGAAATGATTTCTGGTCTACATTTTTATTTAGGGTATTCTGGCAATGAGAAATGAAATGAATTCATCTCTGCATTTTACATTGGGTATTCTGGCAATGAAAAACTAAATGATTTCTGGTCTACATTTTTATTTAGGGTATTCTGGCAATGAGAAATGAAATGAATTCATCTCTGCATTTTACATTGGGTATTCTGGTAATGAAAAACGAAATGAATTCATCTCTGCATTTTACATTGGGTATTCTGGCAATGAAAGATCAAATTATTTATGGTCAACATTTTTATTTTGGGTATTCTAGCAATGAGAAACGAAATGAATTCATCTCTACATTTTACATTGGGTATTCTGTCAATGAAAAATGAAATGAATTCATCTCTGCATTTTACATTGGATATTCTAGCAATGAAAAACGAAATGATTTCTGGTCTGCATTTTTATTTTGTATTCTGGCGATGGAAAAGAGGAATTATTCTTGTTTGCATTTCGTTTTAACTTTGGGGCGATTTTTCCCTTGATGAAGACTGTGTTTTGCTTTCAAATTTTGTTTCTTTAAAATTTTGTCGTCTTAATTGACCACGACTTGTCTTAATCATTGCTTGAGTTGTTGTTGATTGACCATGAGTTGGTCCTTTGGCAGTTTTGTTTGTCCCTTTTATCCTCCTTCACATTGAATGCATACCCAACATTCTCTCTGCCAAGCTTTAATTACCACATCAATGTTATTGGCCATGTTGATTATCATGTTAACTGCAATAATAAATGCTATTTTGTTGCCTTATTAATTACTAGAATAATTGTTGCAGCAATGTTAATGGTTAGCAGCCTCCTTTTTCTGTTAAAGGCCATGTTAATTGCAATATGAAATGTTATATTTTTGCCTTATTAATTGCCAGAACAATTGCTACAACAATGTTATTTTTCAGCATATTCTTTCTATTGATTAAATGCCACAGCGAGTTAAATAGTTAACAATTATATAAATCGCCTGGTTATTGCGCTATGAATGGTTATGTTAATAGTCATACAAATTAACTTGTTAATGTTATGTTAATTGTATGTTAACTAAAATGTTAAATGCCTTGTTACTACTATATTACTTATTATGAAAACAGTCATGTAAACTATCTTGTTAATGCTATATTAATTGTCATGCAATTGCTATGATAATCACCTTGTTAAATTGCTACAACATTGTTAATAGTTAGTAGTTCCCTTCTCTATGATAGTAGACCGCTAGCATTGTTAGTTCGATCAATATAGCTAGACTACATGTTGAGATTTAATTTCTTATAAGTGCTAATGGTAGCATTCCACTTTAAGAATCTTAATGTTGTTATTCAAGTTTATGGCTAGTTGGATGGGGATTCAGATTAATATAGAATTGTCCATTTAGGTTGTAATAAATATTAAAATTTGTATGGTGAGTACAGACTAGATTGCAAATTTTAGACTTGCTAATTTAGATATGTAATTGATGTTAGTTGGATTTATAGATATCGCCTAATTGGTAACTCATATACGCTAAATTGAGTCGTAATTCATGTTAAGTTTAGTTGGTAACTCGTTGACTAATGGAATTTAGACTGGTTAATTGATCTGTAATTAACGCCAATTTAAATCATAGATATTGACCTTTTAGCCTTGATTAATGGTTGGCTTGTTGACGAAGTCATTTTTAGCTTACGCTTCCCATTGAGGGTGTTGTTGTTCATTTTAATTAATGTTTGTACTTGGTTTTGTAAACATTTAATGTTCTTGGTTGCTCACTGTAAGGGTTCTAGTTACTTGTGTAATTAATTTTGGGTGCGTGGGGTTGTTAGGATGATTGTCCTTAGCTTAGTAGGCTTGGTCTTCTTGTGTCGGGCGGGATGTAGACACCTCCTTGTTCCTCAGAACAGTCACCAGCCTTGAGACCTTAAATTGTCAAAATCGATGGGAACCTGGGCTTGAGCGTTGCTTATGTGTCCTGGAGGTCCTAACCATTGCAGGGTAGGATAGGCGGGTAGTCATTCTTATTCTTCATCGGTTGAATGTCGTACATTGCTTCCAGGTGCTTGATGTGCTTTTATGTTAGGTCGTTATGTTTGTTGTGGCGTGAGTTGCATGCATTGTGTTCGTCATCATGTTGCGATGTTGAGTATAATGTCATTATTATCTTCCTACATACACACACACAAAACAAAAATTGCACTCGTTATGTGAGGCTTGTTGTCGTAACGAAATGGAAAGTTATTTACATATGGTATCAGAGTGGGTTCAACCCGTGACTTGGGATCGCTATGGCTTTCATTGATATGATTTTATTTTAATGTTGCTAATTGAGTTGAATTGTATTCGTGCAAGTAATCATAGTTAGAGGACACCACGGAGGTAGACGACGGGGTGCTAGGGGAGGAGGCGCAACACCTCCAATAGCATCCACGCCTAAGGGGTCTAACCCCCAGGGAGATGAACAGGTTGTCAGGTAGGGGCAGATAGTAGTTGGTGATGTGGTTGGAATGATGAGATCTTTTCAATGCATTTCTGAGGCACTGATCAGCCGTTTGGACAGAGATGAGGCTAGGGCGTTGGCACCCCCTGAGGTTCTACCGCACGCTCTGGTCGGTACTGGTAGCATTCACCGTGAACTTGAGAAGGTCAAATTTCTCGAGTTGTTTGGTGCCTAGGACGGCGTAGCCGCCGAGGCATGGTTGTAGAATATGGTGATGTGCTTTGCACTTCGTGATTATACCTCCAACATGAAGGTTTGCATGGTAGTATTCCAACTGGAAGGAAGCGCTCTTTTATGGTGGAAGATGCTCCTACCACAGCTGAATGTGGTCGTCGAAGACATGTCATGGGAACTATTAGAGGAACGGTTCCAAGAGAGGTACCTTTCAAAGGAATTCATTGAGCATCATCTCAATGAGTTCAACACCTTATGACAAGGCGATCGTATAGTTCCTGAGTACGAGGCCCATTTTATGGAGTTGCTCTGGTATGCTCCTCACCTTAACACTGAGAAACTTAAAGTCAACATGTTCGTGTTCGGCCTTAACGACAACATACTTGCAAAGGTCAGGATTTTGATGCCTCAAACCTTGAATGATGTCGTCCAGAAGGCCCTCATAGAAGAGGAGGAACTTATCAATGGGGGTCAGACCAGGACTCTAATGAGACCAGTGGGCCAGGTGTCTTCTAGAGCATAGTAGCATCAAACACCAGCCAGACATATGTTGGGATATCATGGCTTCTAGAGGGGATCTGCTTTCACTACACCTTAGTGACCGACGCCTCAACAGTGGACACCTTATTGGGGACCACAACATCAGCAACAACGTCGACCGCAGTAGTAGCATTTTAGGCCTATTCAGCAGAACAAACCAGGATTCTAGGTCGGAGGTTCGTCACCTTCTACTTCGGGTACCAGGACTACTGGGCCGAAGAAGGGGTGTTGGACGTGTGGGGAGACACACTACCAGCACGACTGCCCGGTGGAGAGAACTAGAGCGTCTATATCATCCGGACCCACTACCATGGGAGATATGGGCAAGGCCCATTAGATTCATGCAGTGGTGAATAATTTCCAGGCAGAGCATCAGTCGAATGTGCTCAAGATGACAGGTACCATCGCTGACTAGACCCTTAGTATTTTGATAGATCCCGGTGCTACCGAGAGTTTCATTTATGGTGCAATGCTAAAAAGGATTAAGGTAAATGAAATCGAACAGGATGAGTTTATCTTCGTAGAGATTGCCTTGGGAGCCAAACAAAAGGTTGGAGGAAAGGTTACGGGTTGTATCCTTAACCTGGGAGAGTTTGTCAAAAGGGCCAAACTGTACGTCACGATCTTAGGATCTTATGATGTCGTAATTGGTATGGACTAGTTGGAATAGCATGAGGCGATACTCAACTGTAATATGAAACAGTTGAGCTTGGTTGATGACGAGGGATAGAGACGTGTGATTATAGGATGGAACCAAGGAGTTTCCCGGAGGTTCATCTCTTCCTTAAAGCTACAGAAGAGCATGTGCAAGGGGTGCAAGCTTTATGCGATCCTTGCATTAAATGAGAAGGGATTAGTGAAAGGTTTATAACACCTTCCGATGGTGAGAGAGTTTGCAGACGTATTTCCGGAGGAGTTTCCTTGGATGTCGCTGGAGAGGGAATTGGAGTTTAATATAGACATAAAACCGGGAACAAAACCAATAGATAGAACACCTTATCGGATGTCAACCTCGGAATTACAAGAGTTGAGAATGCAACTAAAGGAGTTGTTGGACCTGGGACTGATACATCCTAGTGTGTCACTGTGGGGTGCACTTGTTATTTTCATACGAAAGAGTTCTAAATCAACCATAGTTATTTTCAATTGGGATTTAGAACTGGACATGTATGGGATTTGATAGATGATATATTCACCCTATGGGAAATATTAGTATAAAAAATCAAAGAGTTAAGAAGGCTAAACCATTGATATGTGGAACAAGTAAGACAGGTCCTGACATAAAAAAATCTTTCAGATGATATGACTATAAAACCTTGGAGATCAATACAAGGAGTGAAGGATGATAAACTTATCATAACTATATTATCACGTGTTAGGTCGGGAGAATTTTCAATGTAAGAAATGTGTGATGAATTTAAAAAGTAAGATTGTTGAGTTATTTTTATTTATGTTAAGACAAGAATTTT
>ML779976.1:162730-200548 GCA_009831015.1 Picea engelmannii
TTCTTCTTTATCATTTAAAGGCCAAGGGTTTCACTTAATTTAATTCCCCCATTACTTTACCCCCTTTATTTTTAGAAGACTTTAATTAACACCTAGGAGGGTTTTAGTTTACGCCCTAGGTTTATTTTTGTAGAATCTTTTCTAAGGGATGGTCAATTTATCTTAGAGATGTTTTAATTCAGGTTTTGCTTTGAGCAGGGCGACAATTTCATTTGGGGAGTCGTTTTAAGAATTTTATCAGGCGTTAAGGTCTTAGGGTCATCTAGGTTGTCTCATCCTCATCATCCATGCGACGCGCCCTTCAAGACGCACTACGTGCTCCAAGGGTGCCACTCGCCTCATTTGCTTCTGTCGCGCGACGTGCCCTTCAGGACGCACCACGTGCTCCAAGGGTGCCACTCGCTGACTTGTATTTCTTTTCGCGATGTGCCCTTCAGGATGCACCACGTGCTCCAAGGGTGCCACTCACTGACTTGACGGATTGGTAGACTCTATAACCCCTGGAGTCAACACTCCACCAGGTGAACTTGTGGGAGACTAAGGGCTCTAAGAAATAAGGCCCCCGCCTTATTGCGCACCCCTTAGAATCATCGTGAGCAACTGTCGCAGTCTGCCCTCACGGCATCGTGGATCCTCTCGAACTAGGTAATCGTTAACCTACAGTTCGAGCCACGGCGGGAGTGCTAATAGGCTGTGGCAGGGCTGCTGTCACACCTCTCCCTCAATCTCTATGGAACTCGTGTGTGGCCCCTTTACTCCATATGTGAGTCTTGGTCGGCAAGCTATCGTCAGCCTGCATCATCAACCATCATGTTAGATCATGTCAACAACATATCCTAAAATCAATAGCATATCATCAAAACAAAACAATATCACCATAATGAAACAACTCAAATAGCCCACTCCCTGACTCAATCCGGAGTCCAAGGGAGTTCCACCGATGCCTCTGCATCCTCAAGGTCCGAAACCCTGCACACTCAATGAAACTGAGTCAATAACACCTGTATACAGCAATAGTAAAACATCCTATCATCAATCATGACGCATCATCATCAAGGTTAAGTGGTTCATCATCATAAAAATCCAGATCACTTGCGAGCAAGTGTCCTCAAGGAATAAGTTTTGTCAGTGCGCCAGAGCGGGATGTTACATATTAATTCACAAGTTAATTGAATTTGCACTTATTTGTGTTACATGCACAAGACTAATATTCATATCTCCAATAGAGAATGATTAAAATGTGATTTTGAGAGTATACATTTTGCAACCTGGACAAAAAATGATTATTATAATTCTATTCCTGTCAATGAAAAGGATGGAGAGACTCCTAGTAGTATATTGGTATACAATGTTGTGGTTAGAAAGCTAACATATGAGGAAAAAGATTTGAAATGAAAGATGGTTAACATTTATCAAAAACCACAAGAATTAATTAATTATCTTATAGATACATTTTCAAAAGAAGGAGATTGAGTTTTACATTTGTTCTCGGGTTCAGGTAATAATTATGATCTAATATTTATGAAATCATACTTCAATCTTATATTATTTTTAATTTATGTCTTTTATAATATTTAACTTCATTATTTATTTTTTATTTGGTGATTAGGTACAACATTAGTGTGTTGCCTACAGAAAGGAAGGAATTGCATAGCCATTGAAAGTGACCCAATGAAGTGCAGTTTTATTCAACAAAGAATTAATATTATTCCAACTCTTCCAGATGAAATGCAAGAAGTTGTCTTGAGGAAAGGAGATTTTAGTGAATCAAAGGTGGAAAAATTGTCAAAGGAACCTCAAGTACCATTAGGAGGAATGATTGTAAAGGATCACTTTGGAGAACTTGCGGATATCAAAGAGCCAATGGAAGAACAAAATGACACAATGGAAGCACAAAATGACATCGAATAAGATGATAATGTGTCTATTGAGAATGATGAATTTGAGATATATGATATTGTTGATTAGTTTTAAGATGCCTTTGAAGACGATGCTCAATTTTGCAATTTTTTTATGGGCTATAACTATAATGTTTTGACTTTTAGATTTTAAAATAAGAATAAAGATGTATCTATTATTGTTTTGTGATGAATCTTTTTTATTTTTTTTTTATTTTTTTGTTTTATTTGCATGTGAATCACTATACATTGAAAAAGTTTATTAAATCTTGTCATTTTTTTACTTTAAATGTATAAAAATATGAAAGAAAATGATAAGTTTTTATAAAATTTTGACTTTTTTTGTTCAATTATGTCCATAAAAATGTTTTATTTGACATGTTATTTTAAGGAATATGTACCAAAATGTATAGGTTTTTTATTATATATGGCTATAAAATGTGTATTTTTTCTTTAAATATTCAAAAATAGTGTTATTTAACTACAATTTTTTTTCGATGTATTGAAGTAAAGGTAAACAATAAGTTAAAAATTTTGTTTTTCACTATATTTAAAAATTATGGAACAATAAATTAATTAAGGAGACAAAATTATATGAAAAATCATAACTTCAAAAAAGTAAATGGTAAAAAATATTTTTAATATTGAAAGAACCATGAAAAAATGACTAAAAGCAATGCTGAATAAAAAAAATTAGAAAAAATTGAAAATAGATGAAAAATAAGCATTTAAAAAAATAATGTGGAAACATTATGGATTGAAAAAATTAAAATATTGAAAAACCACCTAAAAACGGAGGGGGGGTGCTACCAATAGCACCATTTTTAAAAACGGGGTAAAAAATTGGACCCCCCCCCCAAAAAAAAAAATGAGAACTTTGTAGAGTTAGAGTTCTCGTTAAGTTGGTAACTATGTTTTCTTTCCAAAATTATTTTATTTCAATAACACAATTTGCATATTCAAGTGATTCAAATTTCAAAGGAGATAGTAGATTCTTTCTGGGAGGAGAAGTTTCAAAAGAACTATCCACCACAGAAGATAAATCAAATTTCTTCACTGAAACAGAGTCCAATAAGAAAGTTGTAAAGCAAGAAAGAGGATATTTATATGCACAAATTAGTCATGAAGGGCTTGCACCACCCAAATTTTTCTCTTCAATTGATTTTGAAAAGGGACTATTCCAAATGGTTGTCCTAGAGCCCAAAATTGATAAATCGGAAAAAGAACTGAGGCCCCAAGATTATGAATTTTTTTTCAATAGATATAAATGCATTACTTCTAGAAGACAAGATATAATGGCATAAGAAAATAAGCGATATGGGGGAAAAGGATATGATTCAAGCAACTTTGAATGTTAGAAAGTTAAAATTGCAAATAAATATATAAGAGAATCAGTTAAAATTTGAGAGAGATACCAAGAGAGACATGATGACTTCAGTGAGAAGTTTGGAGTTAAAGTTAATTGATTTGAGACATGAATCATAAGATAAAACACCCATCTTTTCCTTGCTAAAGGAAAAAGAGAAATAAATTCAAATCTTAAGGAAGAAATTGAATATGCTTGTTACAGAACATACTCAGACAAGTGAATTGATGGAAATAGAATAAGAAAAAGAGAAACTCCATAGATAGTTGAAAAATCCGCAAGATGAAAATAGACATTTGGAAAGAATGATGGAATTATTGAATAAATAAAAGGAATCTACCTTAGCATAAAGTCTTCAAAAAATAAGCATCACTGACATAGATATTCTCCTGGAAGGTTTTGAAGCAGAGAAGATTACAACGCTGGAATGTCAAGTTGCAACATTACAAAAAGGAGCTTAGGAAAGAAAAATATCTGATAGAATTAAAGGATTTAGAAGTAATAGAGCTTGTCGAGATGATAAATAGTAAAATTTCTTTAAATTAACAACATTGTGTTGCCATATATGAAAAGGACAAAATTATAGTTTAGGACAATGTCCAGATTGTATAATTTAAGGAGTTAAATAAGAAATATGATAAAAAAATGTTCTGCAAAGAAATATTTAATGGGAGACAAAGATTGTATCCATTATATCATGGATTAGATAAAAAAAAGTCATGCAATAGATGAAGACTCATTTCAATGTACTATCAAACACTAAATATTTAGATACGAGTAGCAAAATGTAGATCACCAAAGCATGGGAACAATTAAGAGACAAACTACAAATTGTAAATGAAGTAATAAAGTTTGTCAACAATTAAAAAAAGGAGGACTTAAACTTGTTAGGAATGAAGGATAGAATAAATTTCATCATGACAATTATCCAAGTGAATTTCAAACATATTATTTTCTCAACACAAATTCCAGGTAATTCAAGACTTTGTACATTAATTCAGAGAAATATTTTTAGAATAATTTTCACTAGGACTTCCAATTTCATGGACTAATAAAGGTTGGTTTATCTCTAGAGAGCGTTGTGAAGAAGCTTTGGAAAAATAAATGACAAACTATGAATAGTTTAATGATGTGAATGGTCCTATTAGAGGGAAGGTTATTTATGAAACACTTTTTAGATATTTTTTATTATTATGTACTCTAATGCAAATTCAGAAAAAATTGCTCCTGCTAGTTATGATATTTATACATAGTTATATATTGATACAAGGAAGATTATTTCAGGTAAAATCCCGGAAGGCATTGAATGGAAGAAAATTGAAAAGTTGAAGAAAAAAACCTCTCTACTAGCTTCATGTTCCACCATAGTTCAATCTTCTTTTCCATCTCAGATGATGATGTCATCACCAACTTCCACATCAACTCCATTTTTCGTGTCAACACCGGTCTCCATTTCATCTTTCATTTCCACATCAACACTACCTCCTAAACAACATCAATGCAAATACCAACAAAATGTGGATAAACAATCCAAAGAAAAAGAAGAATGCCTAACATGTTTCTTCAAAACCGTTATGACATTTATCCCAAGAAAGAAGGAATCCACTATCAACACTACTTATATTCTTGGAAACTGTTATTATGGATAACAAAAAATGGTTATGGAAGGAAGGATAAATGGAGAAATCAAAGAATAAGGAAGGTTCATTGTCAGACTAAAAAAATGAACTTGCTCCAACGATCTTATTGATCCCATGTCTTTATTTGTTTCTACAATTTACATGTTTCTTGTTAACATATATGATTCATCCCATGTTTAATCAACACTATTGTTTGTTTTTATTTCAAGAATCCTTTAGGACTTTGAGAAATATTTTTGTAATTGATTCCCAAGAATTTTTTTCATTATCAGTTTATAATTGAAGCAATGGATGTTTATGAACTAAATCACTTGTTGATCATTATAAATGTTCATGGTTGATATTCTATATAATGTTCTCAATTTTCCTTCTTGATGTCTTTGTCTTACTATATTTACTACTGTATCATTATTATTTCCATAAAATAATTTTGAATATTATATTGGAAATTTTTGAAATATATATATATATATATAGTTTTGAGGACTTAGTTCCATATTTTATTTTCTTAAAAAAAAAGGTTAACTAAATATATACATTATCTTCAAAAAACTGTACTTTTCCTTTCTCATGTTACTCTATTATTTTTCTTTAGCATATATCGAAAGCTAATCAAATAGGGATATGGTGCCATTTATGTTTATGGTTTCATATTAATTGTGGTTCTTTTTATAAAGCTCAAACTCTTTTGTTTTCAATTAATCGTTTCAAATCTTGCAATTGACTATACACAGAGCAACCAAGCGTAGATCAACTCCTCAGAACTTGGTAACTTCGACTCTATTAAAAAACACTTTTCAAGATTTTTTTGGTTCACACCCCTTATCCCAATTTTTAGATCAAACTAATCCATTGACGGAAATAGCTCATGGGCGAAAATTGAGCCATTTAAGCCCTAGGGGATTAATAGGGAGAACTGCTAGTTTTCGGACATGGGATATTCATCCCAATTATTATGGGCCTATTTTTCCAATCGATACGTCTGAAGGAATGAAAATACACACTTTACACATAAAAATATCTTCAAATACTAGGTGGGAAAATCTTAAACAAATTTCATATATCAAGGGTTACTCCTTTTGGCTGTTGGAATCTTTTAGTAGAGCCTAGAGAGGGGAGGATATTTTCCTCCATAGAGTGCCTTGGCATTGTTTACCTCGTGGGAAACAACCCGAGGAACAACATATGACTTGGCGTTGTTGTTGGGGAACAAAAATCTAATTTATATTCCTTGGGGAATGACAAATGATAGTTTTTTTTTCTTGATGATTAACAAGGACAAAACAATAAGATTTTTTCTTTAATTTGAAAATTACTACAACAAGTTTTCATCAAGGCGACTCCATTGTATCTAAATGACTCATGCTAATCCTATTCAACCTCATATTCTCTTTGGTCTTGGTGATCAAAGAAGTATCTTAAATAAATTATATAGTTTAACTTTGCATATAGCCATAACACAAGCTGAATTGAACTAGTCTTGGAAAGATTTAGCTCAAGAATAGATATAATACCAAAGAGACGAGGAAATGTGACTCCAACAACAATAAGTATTATCTACTTCATTAATCATACTGGAAAGAGGTAGAATACATACGAGGGGAAATCCCAACCCAAAAGAAGTTCATATATATTCAGATCTATAAAATATCATTTCTTAATCAAGAAAGAAACAACAAGTTGGTTATTCATCATCAATTATTTATATTATCGAAGATATTTCAATTTCTAAAGATGAATATTATGATTATAGGCCTAAATTTATAGATCTTTAAAAAGTTATTTTGATTATAGTTTAAAAATTGAAATTCTCGAGTTTAGTGAAAGTAAAGCTTCTCCTTTCTACCGTCCAAGGTTCCCTAGTAGAAAAATTGTTTCTTCTTAAGTTAAAAATTTAATTCTTAGTCACATCATGGCTGGACAAAAAGGAGAAAGAGTAGCAGGTGGAGGAATTATTCCATTACCACCACCACCCCCAAATCCTAACCCTTCAGTAACTACTAGATATGGGCATATAGTTCTCCCTTGAAATCTATGTAATATGCCTCAGAACTATTTAAAAATCCTCCCTAAGTTTAATTGTGAAAGTGAAACATCAACATAATATCACTTAACTACCTTTCAAGAATTGTAACATCCCTAGCCACCCAGGATGGGCCATGCTACTCCATAAACAACTATGAAAAATCTCTAATACCAATTTGTAACATTGCCAGCATGCTACTGAGCCATGTTACTCTAAAATTTCACTGCATAGTTTCTAATTTAAACACAATTTGTGTAATTTCACTTGAAGTAACATGCTCATCCCAATCTTGAGTTGCGCTACAAAAATTCTAACAAAGGAAGAAACAATCTCTTTTCAAAATGATGCAGGAGCATCTCTCCACGTCAGTTAGCCAACCAGCCAGCCACGTCAGCGTGTATGCATTCAAAGCTAAAGGGAGAGGCACAACCTCATTTGAATTTGAAATTGAATGTAATTAATGTTGTTTTAGGCTGGTGAGACATAGAATCCGTGCCTTTGTGTAGGCGTAGAGTAGATAGGCATTTAATGTGTGTAATGGCTGAGATCTAGATCCGATAGCGGACTAGATAGCCCATTCAATGAAATTGAATAGAGTAGGTGGACCTGGAGGGAAGCGCTCGATGAGACCCTCAGGTAGAAGATATTTTTAGATCTCATTTTGAGAGGGAAGAGTGAGTTAGAAGAGAGCTGAGAAGAGCCAGAGAGAGCTCAGGAACACCATTGTACTTACAGGCATTTTCCATTGTTAATATAACAAAGCAGTTTTTCTTGCATTTCTGTGTTGAATGGATGTCTGTGTGTGTTCTTTATGTATGCTGTAGATGTATGTTAGGCATTTGTAGGAGTGTGTTTGATTTTAGGGTGAAGGTCTTTGAGGTTTCATTCCAGGAGGGTGTGACAGAGTACTACGGTCTCTGAATACCGGTGCACTGAGGATGCACTTCTGAACACTGTAGGTTCAGACAAAGGTGTGCTGAGGCACAAGAGATGGAATCAACAACTTAGGAGGAAGACATTTTAGGTTGTTAAACACCTCAGGAGGCAGGGCTGTGTATGAGAGACACAGTTGCAGACAAAATTCTGTTGTGAATTATGTAGAGCTCTGCCAAGTGGGCATTGAGCATAGGCACAAGGTGCAGTTGGAGGAACTCTGTTGTGAGTTCAGAAGATAGAATATATGAGGAGTTCTGTAGAGATCTTCCAAGTGGGCATTGAGCGTATGCATTGCGGTGCATTTGAGGAAGAACTCTGCTGAGAGTTTGAAGGAAGACCAGAATCACTGAGGATTCTGAGAGCTCTGCGAGGAGGGCATCGAGCAAGTGCAAGGAGTGCACGAAAGGAGACAGAACTGTTGAACATTATGTGGAAGGATACTCTGCCAGGAGGGCATCGAGTTAGTGTGCAGGCAATCATAGAAGAGGAAATAACTCTTTGAGTTCTATGAGCTGAAGGAAGAGCCCACAAAAGAATCTTCATTGGGTTGTTGAACACCTAGAAAGACTCAGCAAGGAGTCATTTGAGGTAAAAGGATAGCCAGGAGAGGGTCCATATTCTCCATCTGCAGGAGAAGAGAAGAAGAAGCCCAAAATCCCTCAAGGGGTCTGAGCATTTGAGGAGCTCAGGAGAGACAACATGGTGTATGTGCAAAGACTCTACATTAGGTAGAGATCAAATCTTCAGAGATCTAAAGAACAAGTTCAGGAGGAGTCAACGTTCTTATATGCGCAGCGAGGATCAAGGTAAAAGGAGCTAACAGAGAGAAAAGAAGCAAAGTTCGAGGCCTTTGGAACCTGGGAAATTCTCCCAAGGTAGGAAGAAAGTGCAGGAAGCTCTGGAGGAAGTGCACAGAGAAGGAGATCAACAGCCATTGGATCTCATTCAAAAGTCCCGCCAGCTGTTGGATCAGGAAAAGATGCGCAAAGTTTAAGTGCAGGAGTGAGTACACAGGAGAAAGGATCTGAGCCATCAGATCTGGAGTAGACACCCATCAGCCGTCAGATCGAATAGGAGCTGCATAAGGTTTTCCATCGGGATAGCAGCCATCGGGAAATCAGGATTCTCGAGGGCAAGAGAATTGAGACCTCGCAAGTCTCGAAACACCGGGAAGATCAGAGCCGTCCGTTGATGGAGACACGTGGCGGAGATCCAGAGAAAGTCGGGATATTGGCCATCGGGAAATCGAAGGTCCCAAGGTCAAAGGAAACAGGACATTGAAAGTCTCGAAATATTGGAGGAATCGGGACCATCCATCTAGAAGGACATGTGGCAGTGATCGGTGTCATCAGGAAAGTCCCGACAAGAAGTTGATGATCGGGGACTGATTCATTAGGATATCGGAGATCCCGGTGACAAGTTATTTGTGCACTTTGGAATCGTAAAACGCGAAACCCCGATGAGGGGGAGCCAGATGTCAGAATAGCAGAGGAAGAGGACAGTGTCGTTGCGAGGGGCCAGCTGTCAACATCTCGGGAAGGTGGAAGGCGCCATAGTGGAAGCCAGCTGTCAATGCAACGAAGCGTTGGGATTTGGAGAGTCGGGAATCTCGTAGGCGTATGTATTTTGGCATCGCAAACCCTGAAACCCCGATGAGAGGTATGGCTGAGGTCATATGGTAGCGGTCACATGGACGAGGGCCTAGCCAGGAGGGCTAGTGCACAAAGGGCGCATCGAGTTTATGAAGATTGAAATCCCGATAGGAAGGTAAGGCTGCGGTCTTATGAATTCTGGTCATATGGGCCAAGAACCTAGCAGGGGGTCTAGCGCATGAAAAGGGATCTCATCAGTGATCGGGGATTGAAGAGTACAGTGACTCTCGACAGCGGGAAGATAGAAACCCCGAACCCCGATATTGAGTCAGGGAAAGGTCACGGTGAAGTGCGAGAAGGCCGTGAAGGGAGTTAAAGGACTTGTGGATCGAATTTTAGAAGAGGATTCCAACAAGGGGATCTAAAGAGCTAATTCGGCTCGAAGAATAAGGGGACTAGAATGATCCTGTGAGCAAGGGAGTGCGACGAGGTGGTGGTCGTAGGCCCTTTGCTGCATCAAAAAACAACCTTAAGCATTGGAATTAAATTAAACAACTGTGTGCACCAACATACTGACCACATAGTATAACTGCACTCGCAACCACCTAGGTGATGTGTTCCACTTCGGATTTCATTCTACGCAGGGTCTAAATTCCTTAATCCCACACACAAGTTCCAGCCATTTTAAAACACATAGGATACACTCCTGTGCACCAAACCACTCAATCCTCTTCTTGATGGCTCATAACCAAGATCACAAGGTAAACCAACTAGAAATACTAACCAAAATTATCATATCGATGCACAAATATAGATACAGGCTATAAGCATTATACTTACATGTGCAAGCAATATTAAATCAAATAACAGTAAATAATTATGTGCAACAAATACAAGAATTTAACCCATGTCCAACATAGACAAATATGCACATAGTAAAAATGATGCAACATCCCACTCTTATGAGCACATATTTTTGACTTATTCTTTGAGGACACTTGCGTGCAAGCGATCTGGTTATAGTATGTGGTTATCTATTTCTCTTATGGATTCTTATGATGATGTTGATGGATTATGATTTATGTTGTTTGATATCTATGTATGGACAAATGTTATTGACGACTTTCCCCTGAGTGTGCAAGACACTTGACAGATTGAGGATGCTTATGGCATCAATGGACCTCCTTGGACTCTGGATTGAGTTAGGGAGTGGATTGTATTGGTTTGGGTATTTCATTTATGCATATGTGGCACATGATAGATTATATTATGAGGTTTTTTATGGATCATTGACAGTGTTTCATTGATGGATGCAGGCCGCCAATTGTTTTCTAATATGACTTACATAAGGAGTAAATGAGACATGCACATAGACCAGATATTGAGGGAGAGGTGTGGAAGCATCTCTGTCACAACCTATTAGCACTCCCACTGTGGCTCAAATTGTAGGTTAGTAATTACCTAGTTCGAGAGATCCACGATGTCGTGAGGGTAGACTGAGACAGTTGCACATGAATATTTCTAAGGGGTGCAGAATAAGGTAGGTTCCTTATTCCTTAGAATCCCTTAGTCTCTCAAAAGGTCGCCCTAATGGAGTGTTGACTCTAGGGGTTGGAAAACTACTAGAACCAGTCAAAGGTGAGTGGAACCCTTGGAGCATGGAGTGCGTCTTCAAGGGAACATTGCTTAATTAAAAATTGAATCGAAGGCGAGTGACACCCTTGGAGCATGGAGTGCGTCTTGAAGGGCACGCCACAGAATTAAAATTTGAGTCAATGAATATAGATGGCCTAGAAAACTTAGAGAAAATGTTAAACCTTGTAAAATCTTGAGCACTACCGAATTAATTAATTAAATAATTAAATAATGAATTTATTAATCATAATCCCTATAAGAGTCTAAGCCTTTGCAATTACAAATTTAATTAATCCTAAGTCTAAGTTAGTAAGAAGACTAAAAACTAAATTTATAAATTAAATATGAGGGGATGAATTAAATCAATTTAATAATTCAAGGTAAACAAAATAAATTTAAAGATTGATTTAATACACATATGTGCAAGTAATTACCAAATTGATATTTAAGGTAAGAGTGGAATAAATGACGCAGTCGCACCCTCGGGCACGTCCACTCACACAGGATCTTCTCTTTTCTTATGACCCGAAGAACTCTAAGGTTCTTCTATTTCCCTAGCAGGAAATCTACACCCACAGTTCTCTTCACGCGATTCCCCCTTTATTTACTTATCAGAGGATTAGAACTCGTGGCTTCACAAGTTCACTGTCGATCACTGGGATCTCGAATCCCCGAGACCCAATGGCCAGTCAACGCTAACTTTATCTTTCCCTATCGGGACTTCTACTTTGTCGGGATTTTCCTTTAACAGGATATCGCTACTCGCAATGTCAAACCACTCGATTTACAGACTCTTGATACCCGATGTACCGAAGTTCCGACGCACATGTGCGAGTTGACTTTTCCACCTCCCGTCACTTCTATCGAGATTTCGAGATTCACGGGATCGCGAATCCTGATGTCAATTTATTCAGGACTTTCCTTTTCCCGATCCCCGATATGGTACACCACCTGTCCTCCACTAACTCCTGTGGCCCCACTGTCCTTTCCATCGGGATGTCGCGTTTCACGATTCCAAGCTGCAAGAACTTCTTACTTCCAAAATCTTCGATGCTCCGAATCCTGACTTCCTGGAATCTCTGGACATGCATCCCCACTGATGGATGGTTCTGATCTTGTTGGGATATCGTGGATCGTGATATCGCAAGTCTCGTTGCAACAACTTGGAGCTTCGACTCGCAAATCCCCGATGCACGATATCATGTGTAGATCCAACGGTCCTTGTGACTCGGATCGACGGATCTGCCCCTCCTAAGCTTCGAACATCTTCCACACTTACGTTGTAACCTCCCTACACCTCCGCAGGATCCAACGGCCCATGGTGATTCGCTGATTCTCCCTTTTCTCCTGGTGAAATCATGAGAAATGGCTAAGTGTTCTTCTGCAGAACTTTCCCACCTGCTCGCAAACCTACTACACTTCTTGCAATCTTTCAAAGAACCAACTCCTTGTGCTTCCCTTGGTGATTACTCAAGGTTCTATACCTGTTGAGCTTGTTCACGACTCTCAAGTCCTTCTGAAAATATCTTGCATGCACTCCTTGCGGAAAACCTTCAAACACACCCCACGTGTTGAAGTCTATTTTGACTCTGCGCACACCTTGCAGCAGCAGTCTTTCAATACTTCACTCAAGTTTGCAACCCTGAGAATTTTTTCCTAGACTGCGCACTCCTTGCACGGCATTGCGCCTAACTGCACCTTCGAGGAAATGAGAACAAAAAGCTATCTCTAATTGAACCCTTCTGTCAACGCACTCCTTGCGGACAATTCGACTGCACTCCTTGCAAGAATCCTCTGGCTCAAATAGAGAAACAATTGAAACTCATTTCTTCCTCCCCTTCATAATTCAATTCAACCATGAAATCATATATACAGCATATAAAAGCAAATGTATAACTGGAAGTAAACATTCATGAGCATAACATCAATACACAGAGAAACAACATAAAACCATGAATTTGAATCAAATCTTTCTTCTATTAATTCAAATGCCTGTACATGGGTGTTCTTCATACAGTTCTCTGCATGTTCTCCTTCTTTCTCAATGCTCTAGCTAATTTTACAATGATACAATGAGGGTGTCTATATCCATTCTCCCTCCATCTCCTAAATTGTCTAATCTAGAATTAAATTCCTATCTACCAGCATTAACTATATTAAATGCCTCCTATCTACTAAAGGAAGAGAGCGATCCACTCAAGGTCCATTTACAATATACAAGCGTGCCTCGTCTTAAATGGCTTCATTAAAGATTTGTGCAACAATCCCAAATTGTTTTCAAAATTTGGTGCTGGCTTGTCCAGCTGTCTTCTGCTTCCGCGCTGGCTCTTTTGATGTGTCGACGATGCTCCTGCATCATACTCTCTCGCTAGAAAATTTTCATGGGCTCCTGTCCATGAGCTCTTGCACGGTTTGTCCATGATTTTTTATCCCTGCTTTAGTCTCCCAACTGGCATCTTCAACTGGATGGTTCTTCCACTTGACCAGATACTCGAAGTATTGCTTTCGCCTAGTCTTCTTCCCTACTCTCTTGTCCAGTATGCACTCCATCTGTGACTTCTCTGCAACTGGCATCTGTTTCATCCACTAGATCACTGGCTTCTCTGTTCCAGTCTCTACTTCTCCAACCCTATATGGGTATAGATCTGAGATGTTGAATATTGGAGATATTCCGATGCCATCCGAAAACTCGATCTCATAAGCATTTTCTATGAATTTTTTAAGACCCTACATGGTCCGATTTTCTTCATCTTTAACTTATTGTATGTTCCCCTCGAGAACCTCTCCCTTCTCAAATGTGCCAGAACTAGATCACCAACCTCAAACTGAATTTTTCTCTTCCGCTGATCGGCCCTGCGTTTATACTCCTGGCTTGATTCCAGCAATCGCTGCTTCACCCTGCTGTGAAGTTCTTTCATTGCCTCAGCGAACTCTTCTGCACTAGCGCTGCTAGTCATAGTCTGTTCTGAATCCCTTAGTTCAGAAACTCCCCTTGGCTGCATCCCATAGACAACCTGAAATGGACTCTTTCCTGTTATCCTATTCACTGAGTCGTTATATGCAAACTCTGTCTGTGGAAATATACTGTCCCAACTGGTATGGTGCTCCGTCACTAGGCTCCTCAGCAAGTCTCCTAGACTTATGTTGACCACTTCCGTCTGTCCATCCGTCTGAGGATGATAGGTATAAATAAACACCAAATTAGTTCCCATCTTCTTCCATAAGGTCCTCCAAAAATTCCCTATGAATTTAGTGACTCTGTCCGAAACTATGCTCTTCGGCAATCCATGAAGTCGAATGACCTCTTTGAAGAACAGATTTGCGATATGAGTCACATCATTGGTCTTCTGGCATGGGATGAAGTGTGCCATCTTAGAAAACCTATCCACTACCAAAAAGATTGAATCAACACCTCTTTTTGTCCTTGGCAACCCCAATACGGAATCCATGCTTATCGCTTCCCACAGCCTTTCTGGTATGGGAAATGATTGATAAAACCCTGCATTCTGCCTCCTTCCCTTCGAATGATGGAAAAATCTACATTTGTCTACAAATCGCTTGACCTCTGCTCACATTCCTGGCCAAAAGTATGACTCTCTCATCTTTGCAAATGTCTTGTCATGGCCAAAGTGCCCTGCTAATCCACCACTGTGTTTCTCCTTCAACAGATTCTCCCTCATGGAGCATTTCGAAATACACAGTTGATTGCCTCTGAACAATAATCCTTCCTAGATCATGTAGTCTATCCAAGGGCTTCTGTCTCTGAGAAATGGATTCTCAATTGCTTCATACACCTCTCTGAAATCTTGATCATCAGCATACATATCCCTGAGATCATCAAAACCCAACGTTTTGACTCGGAACTCCTGCAAAAACAAACACTTCCTGCTCAAAGCATCAACCACTTTGTTAGAAGTACCCAAAATGTGCTTAATCACAAATGTGAAATTTTGCATATACTCTACCCATTTAGCATGTTTTTTATTCAACTTCTCTTGTTGATTCACAAACTGTAATGCATGGTTATCACTGTACAAAACAAATTCTTTCGGGATCAAGTAATGCCTCCACTTCTTCAATGCCTGGATGATAGCATAGAATTCCTTATTATACGTGGATTATTTCAGTTTCGCTTCATTCAGATTCTCCCTGAAATATGAAATTGGTCTGTCTTCCTGAGTCAAGACCGCTCCTATGGCAAACCCGCTTGCATCGCATTTCACCTGAAATGTCTTCAGGAAATCCGACAACACTAACACTGGTTGTTCCGTAATCTTCTACTTCAACAGATTGAATCTCTTCTCAGCCTCTGCTTTCCAGTGAAAATATTTATGCCACTTCTTCACTGTATCCATCATCGCTGCACTGATTCCACTGAAATTCCTGATGAATTTCTGGTAGAAACTAGCCAAACCGTGAAAACTTCTCACCTCGAACACATTCCTTGGTGATGGCCAATTCTTGATTACCTCCACCTTATCTGGATCCATCCTCAAATCATTTGCCGATATAACAAAACCCAGATAAATGAGTTATGTCTTCATAAATGAAGATTTCCTCATATTAATCAATAACTTCTCCTGTTGTAGCTTTTTCATCACTGTAGCCAAATGCTTCAAGTGTTTTGCCGCTGATTTACTGTAAATCAGTATGTCATCCAAATACACAATGATGAACTTCTCGATGAATTCCCTCAGGACTTCATTCATCAACCTCATAAAGGTACTCGACGTGTTTGTTAAGCCAAATGGAATAACAAGCCATTCATACAAACCTTCGTTTGTCTTGAATGTTGTTTTCCACTCATCACCTTCTCTCATGCGAATCTGGTGATATCCGCTTTTCAAATCAATATTTGAAAAATACTTTGCCCCGCTCAGGCAAACCATCAGATCATCCATCCTCGGCAATGGAAACCTGTACCTGATGGTTATTTTGTTGATTTCCCTTGAGTCGGTACGCATTCTCCAACCTCCATCCTTCTTCGGACTAAGTACTGTCGGAACAGCACATGGACTCAAGCTTTCTCTGACTAATCCTTTGTCGAATAAATCCTGGACCTGCTTCTTGATGTATTCATTTTCTTGCGGTGTCAACCTGTATGCAACTTTATTCGACAAACTAGCTCCTGGTATGAGGTCTATATGATGACTCACACTCCTCATCGGTGGCAACGAATGTGGTAATTCGTCCACTACGATGTCAGTGAACTCTTCCAGCAGTTCCTGAATTTCCTCTGGCAAATCATCCACTCTTGTTCTAGTAAGAACAATCCTCGGTTTCCTGACCACAAAGAATTGTGGGTCTTCCTTCTTCTTCACCTCTGTAAGAAGTTCCTTCCCACTCATGAGAAGTATTGTGTTGCTTACTTTCGGCTTCACCTCCTTATTCTTTATCGGAAGCAACATATGGGTTCTCCCATTCTTCTCCAGGGTATATGTGTTCATTCGCCCATCATGAATCACATTTATTTCATATTGCCATGGTCTACCCAGCAATAAATGACAAACATCCATGGGAATAACATCACATAAGATCTTATCATTATATCCTCCTATCTTGAATTCAACCAAGCATTGTTTAGTAACAGTTACCTGGTGTCCTTTCTGTAGCCACGAAACTCTGTATGGGCTTGGATGATCAATCGTCTCCAACTCTATCTTCTCTACCATCTCTGTAGATATGAGATTATCCGTGCTACCACTGTCTACAATAACCTTGCACACCCTGTCCTTGGTCTTGCAAGCAGTCCTAAAAAGTATGGTCCTTTGGAATGAACTTTCCACCTCCTTCTCAGGTGTCAAAAGGACTTTTCGCATCATAAGCGATATTCTGCCTTCTGTGTCTTCGGCCTCAACATCCCACCTCTGCGCTTCGGTGATGTGAGCTTCTCCAATGTCCTTCTTTTTTTCTGGACACTCATAAGACTTGTGCCCATTCTATCCACATGTGAAGCATGTGATGACTCCACCTCTTCCTCTTCCTCTACCTCTAGTCCGAGGAAAAGTGTTGTTTTCAACATATCCTCCACTCTGCTCTGTATGTTGCCCTCTCTGTTCAACATATGGCCCCCGCTATGAGGTTCCACCTCTCTCTGCACGAGTATGAGGTTTCTTCCATTCTTCCTTGGGCTTCTGGTTTCTTTCTTGGGTAACTGCTTTGCCTCTGGGTTGGCTTCTGCCTCGGCCCCTCTAACCTTTCTTACGACTCAGCTTCTCTTCTGCTTTCAGAGCCATCTGATAAGCATCCTCCACCGTTCTGATGGTAACCATGCTCATCTCGTCCTGGATATCATACCTCAGGCCATTCATATATCTAGCAACCTTCTCATCATCACTCTCTCGATGACCTGCTTTGATGTTCAGTCGATAGAACTCCTCAGTGTATTCTTTCACTGTCATCAGCGTCTGTCTCAGGTTCTGCATCCTCCTGAACAGAGTAATTTGATAATCTCTGGGGATGAACTTCGCCTTCATCTTCGCAATCATTCTGTCCCAACTTTTAATTTTCTTCTTGCCTTTGCAGCGTCTATCTGCTTGTAGCTCATCCCACCATAATGCTGCATGTCCCTTCAATCTTGTGAAAGAATGCTTGACTTTCTTATCCTCTTCGACATCTTCATAGTCGAAGTAAGTATCGAGAGCTCTAATCCAATCTAGTAGCTCCTCTGGATCCAATTTTCCCTCGTAAATGGGAATGTCCATCTTTGCCTTTTCACCCATCCGTGTGATAGCTTTGATTAGACGTTCATTTTTTGCATCTTCGGCTACAACTTATTCCTCTCGTTCAGCCTCAACCTCTCTTTTGGAATCACTCAGATCCCCTGCACTTGCTGTGCGTCTTTGTGTTGTTTCCATATCTTCGAGTCTCGCTTGGAGATCATGCATCTGTCTCTCCATTTCTGGATTTGTTACCTGCCTGCCTCTTCTCCGCATCTCCCTATCCTCTGGATCGGGTGACTGTCTTTCTCTCCTCGACGTCATGGTGAATTTCCTTCTCTCTCTGCTACAGAAAGCTAAGAAATATTCCCGCTCTGATACCAAACTGACGCAGTCGCATCCTCGGGCACGTCCGCTCACATAGGATCTTCTCTTTTCTCATGACCCAAAGAACTCTAAGGTTCTTCTATTTCCCTAGAGGGAAATCTACACCCAAATTTCTCTTCGCGCGATTCCCCCTTTCTTTACTTATCAGAGGATCGGAACTCGCGGCTTCGCAAGTTCACTGTCGATCATTGGGATCTCGAATCCCCAAGACTCGATGGCCAGTCAATGCTGACTTTATCTTCCCCTGTCGGGACTTTTTCTTTGTCGGGATTTTCCTTTATCGGGATATCGTTACTCACGATGTCAAACCACTCAATTTACCGACTCCCAATACCCAATGTACCGAAGTTTCGACGCACACGTGCAAGTTGACTTTTCCACCTCCCATCACTTCTATCAGGATTTCGGGATTCGCGAGATCGTGAATCCTGATGTCAATGGATTCGGGACTTTCCTTTTCCCGATCCCTAATATGGTACACCACCTGTCCTCTGCTAACTCATGTGGCCCCACTGTCATTTCTGTCAGGATATCGCGTTTCGCGATTCCAAGCTGCAAGAACTTCTTACCTCTGAAAACTCCGATGCTCTGAATCTCAACTTCCTGGAATCTCCGGACATGTGTCCCCACTGATGGACGATTCTGATCTTGTCAGGATATCGTGGATCGCAATATCGCAAGTCTCGTTGCAATAACTTGGAGCTTCGACTCGTGAATCCTCAATGCACGATATCACATGTAGATCCAACGGTCCTTGTGACTCATATCGACGGCTCTACCCCTCCTTAGCTTCGAACCTCTTCCACACTTACGCTATAACCTCCCTGCACCTCCAGAGAATCCAACAACCCACGGTGATTCACTGATTCTCCCTTTTCTCCTGGTGAAATTCTACGAAATGGCTAAGTGTTCTTCTGTAGAAATTTCCCACATGCTCGCAAACCTACTACACTTCTTGCAAGCTTTCAAAGCACCAACTCCCTGTGCTTCCCTTGGTGATTACTCAAGGTTTTATACCTCCTGAGCTTGTTCACGACTCTCAAGTCCTTCTAAAAATCTCTTGCACTCACTCCTTGCAGAAAACCTTCAACCACGCCCCACGTGTTGAAGTCTCTTTCGACTCTGCGCACACCTTGTAGCAGCAGTCTTTCAATACTTCACTCAGGTTTGTAACCCTGAGATTTTTTTCCTGGCCTGCGCACTCCTTGCACGGCACTGTTCCTAACTGCACCTTCGAGGAAATGAGAAAAAAATCTATCTCTAATTGAACCCTTCTGTCAATGCACTCCTTGCGAACAATTCGACTGCACTCCTTGCAGGAATCCTTTGGCTCAAATAGAGAAACAATTGAAACTCATTTCTTCCTCCCCTTCAGACTTCAATTCAACCATGAAATCATATATACATCATATAAAAGAAAATGTATAACTGGAAGTAAACATTCATGAGAATAACATCAATACACAGAGAAACAACACAAAACCATGAATTTTAATCAAAGCTTTTTTCTATTAATTCAAATTCCTGTACATGGGTGTTCTTCATACAGTTCTCTGCATGCTCTCCTTCTTTCTCAATTCTCTAGCTAATGTTACAACGATACAATTAGGGTGTCTATATCCATTCTCCCTCCAGCTCCTAAATTGTCTAATCTAGAATTAAATTCCTATCTACCAACATTAACTATATTAAATGCCATCTATCTACTAAAGGACGAGAGCTATCCGCTCAAGGTCCATTTACAATATACAAGCGTGCCTCGTCTTAAATGGCTTCATTAAAGATTTGTGCAACAATCCCAAAGTGTTTTCAAAATTTGGTGTTGGCTTGTCCAGCTGTCTTCCGCTTCCGCGCTGGCTCTTTTGATGTGTCAGCGATGCTCTTGCGTCAATAAAGATAAAGGAATGTGTATGCATAGAAAGGAATATAGAGTCTAGTTAACAATAGTCTAACTAGTAGAAGATTACTATTTTAACTCAACTCAGTTTTAGAAAGGAGTCAGTCATTAATTGGAAATAAAGGGAATAAAGAGACAACTAGGAGTGATTTAATAAGTGCTTTTAGGATGGGTGAGAGAAATTATTTTTTATTAAAATAAAATGTGGATTGAATTATGCAAATTGGGGAAAGGGTAACAATTGTAAGGGGGAGATAATTATAAATTATTTTAATTAAAAAGTGAATTAATTGTGAAAGTGTGAGAAAATTCTATTAAAAAAATGGTTGAGTTGAGAGATGGATCACACTGGTTATGGGTAAAGTTATGCTGCGGAAATTTTGACTGGTTTTACTTGTGAGAGTTGGGATACCCAGCTTGAGAGAGAGTGGTGGCTCTACCTTGAGAGGCAAGATGGGAGCTAGAGAAATTATGGTTGTGTGTGTGTGTGGCCCCTTTGAGGATCGGGGGGATAAGGGGTAAGAAGGGTACCCCTAGCGTTGGTTGGATGTATCGATGAAGTCTGATCGATTAGCAAGGGAGATAACTGAAGTTGCACCGGTTGTCGAAGATATTCTCCAGGTTCACCTTCGTCATCGACTACAGTATTTTATTGAGAATTGTAATTGTATTGATATTTAATATGTACACGATTTTAAATTTCATTGAATCGACACGGGTTCCAGTGTTTATATTTCTGTAAGATGTAATTAGAATATAGATGGTTCATAAAATTTTCTGTAAGATGTAATTAGAACATAAATGGCTTTGTAAGATGTACATTTTTTCTTCAAAAATTTAATTATCTTGGTCATTTAATTTCCATACAATCTCCACAATCCTTGATCACTGCCAGATCTTTAGTGTTTTTTGGAAATTTTTAATCTCAAGCTATTTACAATTTACTCTTGTGTTTTGAAATTCTAGATTTACCCAAACATCAATCTACAATCTAAGCAAGGAATTTGATCAATGAATCCACTCTGGTTTCCGGAAATGAGGGCATTTATATGCCAGCTATCGCCCTCCATTCATATCTTCCATTCTCCTTGTATAATCCAAGGGAATCGCTGGGATATTCTCCTAATACCTCTGCATTTTTTTTCCTTGAACAATTTTCCCAACATTGTGAATCTACCATGTGATTTCATTTGAATTTACCTATACTTTTTTTTCCTTGAACAATTCGCCCAACATTATGAATCTACCATGCAATTTCATTTGGATTTAGCTATGCGATTTTCCTTGAACAATTTTCACAAGATTGTGAATCTACCTACGATTTCATTTGGATTTACCTTTGTGCTTCCTTGCATGCGATTTTTCCCATATTGGTGAGTCTTCTACGATTTCACTTGGAAAACCTTTGTGTTTCCTTACGTACAATTTTCCCAACATGGTAAGTCTCTTGTGTTTATCTCTAGGACAACCCTCTGTGTTTTATGCTCACGATTTTTCACAACATTACACCTGCAAACTTCTGCATCTTCTCTGAGTTTTTCTCTGTGTTGAGAACAAATTTACACCTTCAAACCTTTGCATCTTGTATAAGATTTTTCTCTGCGAATTTGGATAGAATAAATTGCCTTTTGTTTGTTCCATGCCTTCACTATCACGGGGGAGCATCCATAATTTTGAAATGTGTTTAAACTCACCCTTAGTACTTAACTGAAAACAAAATACCTTATTTATAAACTACAAAAGGATGTAGCAAGTGTAAGGACTTGGGAAGGTCCACTAGTTTTTTCCAAAATATTAATTCTCACATTCGATTATCATACACGCTTCAAGTTTAATGGATCGTAACTTCAACAAATGAATAAATCCAAGAACAGTAAACTTATATGGTTCAAGAGATGCTAGAAGGTAAACATAACGTCCTTCCTTGCTATCCTCTTTTCCTACCTTGATATATGAAAATTACTTTTTCAACCTTTGAACTAACCATTTCAGATAACAAAAATCCCTGAAGGTTACTAATAATAATTAAATATATCATCTAATCATTCTATAAAATTGATCCTTTTTAGATTTGTATTATTGTTAATTTACGAATGCAACTTGTGCATTAGTATCTTAATTGGTTTGCACCACTTCGAGAAAAAGAGATTTCAAGTATGCCTTATTACTTCACCACCTAAGTACCACTTAGAATTATAATAAATCATCATATCTAGTTAATAAATGGTGTTACTTGCACAAGAGAAACCTTACTTTATTTTTATGTGTGATTGTTACATCAATTGAATTAATAAGAGGTATGTTGGGAAATTCGTTTTGGAATGGGAAGAACTCTAGTTATAACTCAATAAGAACTCATCTATGTAAAAGGGGTATACATAGGAGTTTTATATAAAAAGGATATATATGTAGGTATCTAACTATATACTTTCCCCATTCTTAATGTAAAAATGGCACATTTAGGAATTTTTACAAAAGACTCATGTATGTATCTGATTATATTTATTTCCCCTTTCTTAATGTAACCAGTATGCATAGGAAGTTTATAAAAGGGGGATATATATGTAAGTGTTTATGGATATTGTTGTGTTGCGCCACGGTTAATGGTTCCTATAGCATAGAATGATGATGTCACTAACTTTCTCCCTAGTTCCTTCTTGCATGAATGCAGTGTTATTTGTTTACATGTTCTTGTCGACCAGACCATTCACACATGATTCCATGCATTTACTAATAGAATCAAGTCTTGATAAGTAAGATATTGGTTGTTTATGTGATAGATTCTATTGCGCCATGAATAACATTGATGTATGAATGATTGAGTACTTGAATTCTATTGTGCCATGAAATAAATGGATAGTTTAGTCTTGTGAAATGAATATTAAAATTGATGAATGATTAAGTTATTAGATTATTCATGTGCATTGAATTAATGTTGATGTATGATTTCCTAAGTGATTAGATTAATTGCGCACATTGAATAATGTTGAAGTATGTTTAGTTAAGTGGTTAGAATACTCTTGCACCATGAATAATTTATGATTAATATTGATTGATTGATCTAGTTGTTGTCAGCTTGATTGGATTAGCGGGATTTAGACACCTCCTTGTTCCTTAGAACAATCGCTAGACCTAAGACCTTAAATGGTCAAAATCAATCGGATGAATCCCAGGCTTGAGCATTGATTATGTGTCCTGAAGGCCCTAACCATGCATGATAGGTTGGGTGGGTAGTTCTTTTAATGCTCAGTGACATGGTTGATCATTCAATTGTATATTGCTTCAGTCGATCGTAATGTGTTGATTTTTTCATTGTTATTTATGATGATGTGTTGATTGATTCGTTGTTTATGTGTTGATTCGTGTCGTTTTTAGTTATGTTAATGCAATGCTTGTGTGTCATTTCAATTACATTGATGTATGTTGTTATTATGATGTAACGAATTTAATATCCTAATGTAAAACAAAATAAAAATTTTACCATGTACTTCGCTTTAGTTGACGTAACGAAAAGGTCGTTACATATGGTATCAGAGCGGGTTCAACCCCGTGACTTGGGATAATTACGCCTTCAACTGTATTAAAAACTTGATTAATAAATTATCGCTAATTAAATTGAATTGTGTCCCTGCGGGTAATCATGGTTAGAGGGTGTTGTGGAGGAAGATGACGTGGTTCTAGGGGAGGAGGTGTGACTCCTCTAGTAGCATCCACACCAGAGGGGTCTAACCCCCAAGGGGAAGAGCAAGTCATTGGACATGAGCATATTTTTGTGGGGGATGTGGTTGGTTTGATGAGGTCCTTCCATAGGATGTCAGAGGCCTTGATTAACCGACTAGATAGAGATGAGGCCAGGGAACCTATACCTTACGAGGGTCCACCACGCACTCCAGCTAGCAGTGGTAGCGTTCACATAGAACTCCAGAAGGTCAATTTTCCAGATTTCTTGGGTGCCACAGATGATGCAGCTATCAAGGAATGGTTGGAGAACATGGATATGTGCTTCACACTTCGTGATTACACCTCCAACATGAAATTATGCATGGTGGTATTTCAGTTGAAGGGGAGTACTCTTCTTTGGTGGAAGACACTCCTACCACAACTAAACATGGTAGTCGAAGACATGTCATGGGAATTGTTCGAGGAACAGTTCTGAGAGAGACATTTATCAAAGGAATTCATTGAGTTCCGGCTCAATGAGTTCAACTCCTTACAATAGGGTGGTCATACGGTGTCATAGTATGAGGCCCGATTCATGGAGCTACTTAGGTATGCCCCAAATATGAACACAAAGAAGCTGAAGGTCAACAAGTTTATGTTTGGCCTTAACTTCAACATCCATGTGAAGGTGAGGATCCTGATTCCATAGACATTGCATGATGCAGTCTAGAAGGCCCTCAATGACCAATGAGGGTCAAGGCAAGACTCATGCAAGACCGAATGGATATATGAAGACAAGTGCGTAGCAGCATCAGAACCCAACTAGACATAAATCAAGGTATCGACATATGTCGAGAGGATCCACATTCATGACACCACAGATACCAACTCCTCAACAGAGGACCACAACATCAACAACAATGTCACCTGCAACAACATTAGTTTAGGCCTATTCAACAAAAAAGACTAGGATTTTAGGTTGGTAGGCCAATAACTTCTACTTCGGGGACCAGGAGTACTAGACCGAAGATTGGATGTTGGACATGTGGAGAGCCACATTACCAACGAGACTATCCGGTGGAGAGGGCCAGAGAAGCTGAGTCAACCAGACACACTACAGTTTGAGATTTGGGAAAGGCCCACATGATTCATGCAATGGTGAATAACTGCCAGACCGAGCACCAGTCCACTGGGCTCGATATTTTAGGTACCATCATTGACCAAACCTTTAGTAATTTTATATATCATGCTACTACAAAGATCTTTAATTCTATTGCAACGCTAAAAAGAATTAATTTCAAGTCAGTAGAAACAAGACAAGTTTAGATACATGGAAATGGCTTTGGGTGCCAAGAAAAAGGTTGGAGGAAGGGTTACTGACTGTATCCTTAACTTGGGAGATTTTGTAATGAAGGCCAAACTGTACGTCACAATATTAGGATATTATGACGTCATGATCAGTATGGACTGGTTGGAATCACATGATGCGATACTCAACTGTAAGACAAAATGATTGAGTTTGATCGATGATGAGGGACAAAGATGAGTGATTGTAGGAAGAAATCAGGGAGTTTCCTTAAGGTTCATTTCTTCCCTACAACTACATAAGAGCATGTGAAAAGGATGCAAGCTATATGAAATCTTAGTGTTGAATGACAAGGGCATGAAGGAAGGATTAGAAAACCTTCTGATAGTATGAGAGTTTGTGGACGTGTTCCCAGAAGAGTTGTCAGGTTTTCCGCCCGAAAGAGAGCTAGAATTTACCATCGACTTAAAACCTGGAATTGAGCTGATAGTAAGAATGTATTATCGAATGTCGACCCCTGAGTTATAGGAGTTGAAAATGCAACTGAAAGAGTTGTTGGAACTAGGAATTATACATCCAAGTGTGTCACCTTGGGGTGCACCTATTATTTTCATAAGAAAGAAGGATGGGTCGTGGAGACTCTGTATCGATTACCATCAATTGAACAAGGAAACGATCAAGAACTAGTATCTATTGCCAAGAATAGACAATTTGTTTGATCAAATGAAAGGCGCGACAGTGTTTTTGAAGATCAACTTGAGATCAGGGTATCACCAGTTACAGATCAAAGAGGAAGACATTCCTAAGAACGCAATCAATACGAGGTTTAGACATTACGAGTTTATTGTTTTACCATTTGGACTGACAAACTCCCCAGGGGTATTCATGAGCTTGATGAATGGGGTGTTCCGCGAATCTTGGAAAAGTTTGTTCAAGTATTCATTGAAGACATATTGATATAGTCTCGGATGATGAAAGAACATGATGAACATATTCCCTTGGTACTACAATGTTTACAATAAAACAAATTATACGGGAAATTGTCAAAATTCTCTTTTTATCAATCGAGGATTCATTATTTAAGGAAGGTTATCTTCAGTGAAGGCATCGCTATAGATCTAGCAAAGGTAGAGGCTATTATGGAATGGAATGTTTCGACAAATGTACCAAAAGTATGTAGCTTTATGGGTTTAGCAGGATATTATCGACGGATTGTTGAAAGTTTTTCGAAAATAGAAAATCTGATCATGAAATTGCAGAAGAAAAACAAGAATTTTGTTTGGACCAAGAAATGCGTGGAAGAATTTTGAAGGATCAATAAGTTGTCGACGAAAACACCGATAATAAAATTCCCCAACATGGATGAGGAATTCTTAGTATGCACAGACACATCCACGGAAGGCTTAGGTAGAGTCTTGATGCAAGACGGTCGAGTGATCGCTTACATCTCAAGGAAATTAAGAAAGCATGAGGATAACTACCTGACACATGATTTGGACTTATTAGTCATTGTGTATGCCTTGAGAGTGTGGAGACACTATCTGATTGGATGGAAATTCAAACTAAAAACATACCACTTGGATTGCAGAACATTTTTACGCAAAGTGACTTGAACGCGCGACAAAGGCGTTGGTCAAAATTTCTTAGTGAATATGATTTTGAGATTACTTACAAAACGAAATAGTGAACTGAGTGGCAGATGAGTTGAGTCGGAGACCATGCATATTTTCGATGATACCTATTCAGACGAATCTTCGAGAAAATATTCTAACTATACATTTCGAGGATGACTGGTATAAATAGGTTAAGGAAAATATCGGACAAGACACCATGTTGGTACCAAAGTTTGAAGGATATACATTGGACAACGATGAATTGATGAGGTATAATAACCATATTTACATACCATCTAATGATGAATTGAGAATTTTTATCTTAAATGAAGCTCATAGATCAGTGTACATGGTTCATCCAGGAGTCACGAAGATGAGGATGGACCTTAAGCCCTTATTCTTCTAGAAAGGAATGAAGGCGGACATAGTTAGATATGTGGTGAGATGTCTAGAATGTGAGAAAGTGAAGGCTAAACATAGACATCTGACAGGATTACTACAACCACACACTATTCCAGAATCGAAATGGGAGGTCATTTTGATGGACTTTATTGTGGGATTTTCTTTGACAACAAGGAGGAACGACTCGATTTTCATGGTAGTTGACACTTTGACGAAGAGTGCACATTTTATTCTTGTCCGCACGACATATCAGGCACTAGACATAGCTAACGTTTTTATGATAGATATTGTGAGATTACATGGCATGCCTAAAAGGATCATATCTGATAGAGGTTCAGTGTTTACAGAACGTTTTTGGACCAGTTTCCAAGAGGCCTTGGGGACACAACTAAATTTAGGACAACATATCACCCTGAGACAGATGGGCATACATAAAGAATGAACCAAATTTTGGTAGATATGTTGTGTATGTATGTGATGGACCAACAAAAGCGTTGGGAATAGTTATTTCCACTGGTAGAGTTTTCGTACAACAACAACTATCAAAGTACCATTAAGATGGCACCATTTGAGTTTCTTTATGGGAAACTGTGTCAGACCCCATTGAGTTGGGATCGACTTGAGGATAGGGTCTTGGTAGGACCAGAAGAAATCCAAGAAATGGAAGAAAAAATTAAAATGTTAATACAAAGGATTAAAGAAGCGTAAGATCGACAAAAGAGTTATGTCAATGCACATCGCATTGACCGCAATTATGAAGTTGGCGACCTAGTTTTCTTGCGAGTGAAACCACACAAGAGCTCGATTAAGTTTGGAAAGGGTGATAAACTCTCTCCTAGTTTTGTGGGGCCTTTCAAATTTGTGGAAAAGAAAGGGCTCGTGGCCTATCGACTAGCCTTGCATGATTCTTTGAGGTGTATGCACGATGCTTTTCATGTATTTGTTTTGAGACATTATGTTAGTGATCCTACACATGTGATTGACATGAGTTCCTTGCAAGTGTCGGGTGAGGGTGCACTCATGGTGGAGCCAATCCACATTCTGTACCATCGCATTCGAAAACTACAATGTCAAACAGTCGATCAGGGAAAGGTCTAGTGGGAAAATTATAGTCCTCACTCGGCTACCTAGGAGGACGCATATGATATGCACCAATAATTTCCTTACTTATTTGATAGTTAGACATGTAGATTTTGTCAGATACTTTATTTACTGCATTTTATATACTGTACAACTTTCAGACGAAGTTTAAAACAAGAGGGCGTGTATGTAGAATCCCTCTCTTATGAGCACATGTTGTTGACTTATTCGTTGAGTACAATTGCGTGCAAGTGATCTGATTATAGTATGTGGTTATCTGTTTCGCTTATGGATTCTTATGATGATGTTGATGGATTATGATTTATGTTGCTTGATATCTATGTATTCACATATGCTATTGACAAGTTTCCCCTGAGTGTGCAAGACACTTGATGGATTGAGGATGTCGATGGAATCAATGGACTTCCTTGGACTCCATATTGAGTCAGGGATTAGATTGTATTGGTTTGGGTATTTCATTTATGCATTTGTGACATCTGATCGATTATATTATGATGTTGTTTATGGATCATTAACAGTGTTTCGTTGATGGATGCAAGATGACGATTGCTTGCTAATCTGACTCACATAAGGAGTAAAGGGGCCATGCACATAGACCAAATATTGAGGGAGAGGTGTGCCAACATCCTTGTCACCTCCTACTAGCACTCTCGTCATGGCTCGAATTGTAGGTTAACGATTACCTAGTTTGAGAGATCCACGATGCCATGAGGGAAGAATGAGACAGTCACTCACGAATATTTCTAAGGGGAACACAATAAGGAAGGCTCATTATTCCTTAGAATCCCTTGGTCTCTCACAAGGTTTTCCGAATGGAGTGATGACTCCAGGGGTTGGACAACTACCAAAACCAGTCAAAGGAGAGTGGCACCCTTGGAGAACAGTGTGCATCTTGAAGGGAACACTGCATAATTAAAAATTGAATCAAAGGCTAGTGGCACCCTTGGAGCATGGAGTGCGTCTTGAAGGGAACGTTGCGGAATTAAAATTTGAGTCAATGAATATAGGTGGCCTAGAAAACTTTCAGAGAATGTTAAACCTTGTAAAATCTTGAGCACTGCAGAATTAATTAATTAATTAAAGAATGGATTTATTAATCATAATCCCTATAAGATTCTAATCCTTTGCAATTAAAAATTTAATTAAGCCTAAGTCTAAGTTAGAAACAAGACTAAAAACTAAATTTATAAATTAAATTTAGGGGATGAATTAAATCAATTTAAGAATTCAAGGTAAACAAAATAAATCTAAAGATTGATTTAATACGCATATGTGCAAGTAATTACCAAATTGAAATTTAAGGTAAGAATGGAATAAAGCTAAAGGAATGGGACACATAGAAAGGAATCTAGATTCTAGTTAACATTAGTCTAACTAGGAGAATATTCCTATTTTAACTCAACTCAGTTTTAGAAAGGCGTCAGTCATTAATTGGAAATAAAGGGAATAAAGAGACAACTAGGAGGGATTTAAGGATCCCTTTTAGGATGGGTGAGGGAAATTATTATTTTTTTAAATAATGTGGTTTTAATTGTGAAAATTGGGAAAAGGGTGAAAAGTGTAAGGGGGAGATAATTCTATATTATTTTAATTAAAAATAAAATTAATTGTGCAACCGAGGGGAAATTCTATAAAACAAATGGTTGAGTTGAGAGATGGATCACATTGGTTATGGGTAAAGTTATGTTGCATAAATTTTGACTAGTTTTACTTGTGAGAGTCAGGATACCCAGCTTGAGAGAGAGTGGTGTCTCTACCTTGTGAGGAAATTTGGGAGCTAGATAAGTTCTGGTTGTGTGTGTGTGGGGCCCCTTTACAGCTCGGGGGGCTAAAGGGAAAGAAGAGTACCCCTAGAGTTGGATGGGAGGTACTAGTGAAGTATCATCAATTATAATGAGGGAGAACAGAATGAGTGCCAGTTGTCGAAGATATTCTCTAGGTTCACCCTTGTCATCAACTATTGTATTTTATTGAGAATTTTAATTGTATTAAGATTTAAGATGTACAAGCTTTTAAATTTCACTGAATCAACATGGGTTCCGATATTTATATTTTTTCAAGATGTAATTAGAATATAGATGGTTCATAAATATTTCTGTAATATGTAATTAGAACATAAATGGTTCTCTAAGATGTACAACTTTTCTTTAGAAATTCAATTTTCTTGGTCATTTTGATTTCCATACAATATCCACAATCCTTGATCGCTGCTAGTTCTTTAGCATTTTCTGGAAATTTTTAATCTCAAGCTATTTAAAATTTACTCTTGTGTTTTGAAATTCTGGATTTACCCAAACATCAATCTACAATATAAGTAAGGGATCTGATCAGCAAATTCACTCTGGTTGCCAGAATTGGGGGTAGTTATATGCCAATTATCACCCTCCATTCATATATTTCATTCTCCTTGTATAATCCAAGGGAATCGTTGGGATATTCTCCTAATACCTCTGCATTTTTTTTCCTTGAACAATTTTTCCAACATTATGAATCTACCATGTGATTTCATTTTAATTTACCTCTTCGTTTTTTCCTTGAACAATTCGCCCAACATTGTGAATCTACCATGCGATTTCATTTGGATTTACCTCTTCATTTTTTTCCTTGAAAAATTTGCCCAGTATTGTGAATCTACCATGCAATTTCATTTGGATTTATCTCTACATTTTTTTCTTTAAACAAATTGCCTAACATTATGAATCTACCATGCGATTTCATTTGGATTTACCTCTACATTTTCCTTGAACAATTCACCCAACATTGTGAATCTACCTGTGATTTCATTTGGATTTACCTCTGCATTTCCTTGCATATGATTTTTCCCAGCTTGGTGAGTCTTCTGTGATTTCACTTAGAAAACCTCTGTGTTTCCTTGCATACAATTTTCCCATCATGGTGAGTCTCTTGTGTTTGTCTCCGGGATAACCCCTTGTGTTTTATTCTCACAATTTTGCACAACAGTACACCTGTGAACCTGTGTGTCTTCTCTGAGTTTTTCTTTGCATTGAGCACAACTTTACACCTTCAAACCTCTGTGTCTTATCTAATATTTTGCACTGCAAATTCAGATAAAAGAAATTGCATTGTGTTGGTTCCATGCCTTAACTATCATGGGGGAGAATCCATAATTTCAAAATGTGTTTAAACTCACCCTTAGTACTTAACTGATAGAAAAATACCCTATTTATAAACTAGAAAAGGATGTAGCAAGTGTAAGGACTTGGGAAGGTCCACCATCTTTTTCCAAAATCTTAATTCTCACATTCAAGTATCATACATGCTTCAATTTTAGTGGATCGTAACTTCAAAAAATGAATAAATCCAAGAACAATAAACTTATATGTTTCAAGAGACGCTAGAAGGTCAAAATCACCTCCTTCCTTGCTATCCTCTTTTCCTACCTTGATATATGAAAAGTACTTTTTCAACCTTGGAACTGACCATTTCAAATAATAAAAATCCCGCAAGGTTACTAATATTAATTAAATATATCATCTAATCATTCTATAACATTGATCCTTTTTATATTTGTATTATTGTTAATTTACGAATTCAACTTGTGCATTAGTATCTTAATTGGGTTGCACCACTCTAAGAAAAAGAGATTTCAAGTATGCCTTATTGCTTCGCCACATAAGTTCCACTTAGAATTATAATAAATCATCATATCTCATTAATAAATGGTGTTACTTGTGCAAGAGAAGCCTTACTTTCTTTTTATGTGTGATTGTTACATCAACTAAATTAATAAGAGGTATGTTGGGAAATTCATTTTGGAATGGGAAGAAATCTGGTTATAACTCAATAAGAACTAATCAATGTAAACAGGGCATAAATAGGAGTTTTATATAAAAATGATATATATGTAGGTATCTAACTATATACTTGCCCCATTCTTGATGTAAAAATGACACATGTTGGAATTTTTACAAAAGACTCATGTATGTATCTGATTATATTTATTGCCCCTTTCTTAATGTAACCAGTATGCATAGGAATTTTATAAAGGGGGGATATATATGTGTAAGTGATTATGGATATTGTCATGGTGCGCCACGATTAATGGTTCCTATAGCATAGAATTATGTTGTCACTAAATTTCTCCCTAGTTCCTTCTTTCATGAATGCAGTGTTATTTGTTTACATACTCTTGTCGAACAGACCATTCGTGCATGATTCCGTGCATTTACTAATAGAATTGAGTCTTGGTATGTAGGATAGTGGTTGGTTATGTGATAGATTCTCTTGCGCCATGAATAAAATTGATGCATGACCGATTGAGTACTTGAATTCTGTTGTGCCATGAATAAATGGATAGTATACTCTTACGAAATGAATATTAATGTTGATGAATGATTAAGTTATTAGATTATTCACGCGCATTGAATTAATGTTGACATATGATTTCCTAAGTGATTATATTAATTGCGTGCATTGAATAATGTTGATGTACGTTTAGTTAAATGATTAGAATACTCTTTCATAATGAACAATATATGATTAAGATTGATTGATTGATCTAGTTGTTGTCATCTTGATTGCATTAGCAGGATTTAGACACCTCCTTGTTCCTCAGAATAGTCACCATCCCTGATACCTTAAATGGTCAAAATCAATTGGATGGATCCTGGGATTGAGCGTTGCTTATATGTCCTGGAGGTCCTAACCATGCAGGATAGGTTGGGCGGGTAGTTATTTTACTGCTCAATGACATGGTTGATCATTCAATTGTATATTTCTTCAGTCGATCATGATGTGTTGATTTTTTCATTGTTAGTTACGATGATGTGTTGATTGAGTCAATTTTTATGTGTTGATTGGTGTCACTTTTAGTTATGTTAATGCAATTCTTATGTGTCATTTCATTTACGTTGATATATGTTGTTATTATTATGTAACAAATTTAATATCCTAATGTAAAACAAAATAAAAATTTTACCATGTACTTCGTTTTGGTTGACATAACGATGGGGTTGTTACATTAGAAAAGAACATAAAAAAGACTTATCTTTTATAAAATTCACTCAATAGAATTTCTCATTCATAAGTGCTTGCTACTGTAACTAGCCCATAGTCCCTCATTCCCCATGCACCTATCACACCCAAGGAAGTGTGCCCCTTATCTACTCAACAACCCTTTAGTTGCCCCACTTCCCTTCTTAGGGTTACCAACAACAGGCCAAATATGAAGTATTTGATACCTGTGACTAATGCTCAATGCACCAGGAAACAAATATCATCAAAAGTCTCACCTAGAGAATATTCTCATGAGTCTGAAAACCACTCCACAACAACCAATATTTCACCCAGAGAGACTACTCATAGTCTATCAACCCGAATATTTGACAGCGAAACTATGGATGTAGTCCCACTACTCATTACAATCTTCTCGCTGCAGATAAGGTAATATTCATATTTTCCATACATTCTGACCCCCCTTCTACTCACGAGAGCATGTTACATGAAATCTTTTCCCCAATCCTCCATGCAATAATTCTCATAATACACTAAGGCCAACAATATATATTACATGCCTTCCACTTGACACTTGTCCCATTCAAAAGTAGCTTTAATCCATTTGGTTACTTGTTCCCTACCCTCGGGAACTTTGGATAAAAATAATATATATGACATTACACTTTTCTCAAAAATATTATAAAATATTCCCCAAGGCTTATGACTCACCCCCTTTTTCCATTTTCTGGTGGAGTAGGCCCCCCATCTCATTTATTCTGAGTCATTTAATGTGCAACGATGTAATGTTATATTAATATTCATGATTATTTTTACATGGATAGGCACATTGTCCTATCTGCGTCCAGGATCATCAACCTCATAATCACATACATACATGCATACATACACACATAAATATATACATATTGTGCACTTTCAGTTCATTACTACGCATTAACCCAAGTGCATGCAATGTATGCACTTACCTAGGTGAGCGAAACACTTAAAATGTTTGCACCCTATCTTTATAACATTTTTTTGTGCACTTACTGAGATGCGTGCAACACCAAAATGACTCACCAACCTATATATTCATTACATTTTCACTTGGTACCAATCAACTCACCAACCTATATATACAATTACAAAGAGTTCCTAATCAAGGACATTACAATCCCCTCCCCCTTATTTATTCATTGTCCTCAGTGCACCATATACACATGTACTTACACAATTTCAAAAATCTTCAAAGATATCAGCATCCTCGCGCTCCTAGGTTGCATCCTTGGGACCATACTAGGTCCATTGGAACTTTAACATCTCCATGGATCGATTCCAGAGCTAATGGAATTTTTGATCTAATATAAAAATTGGTCGCACTTGAAATATGCCTTCTGGATCCACCTAAATCACATCCCAATCAATGACATGAATTGCATCAGGTACATACTTCTTAAGAAATGATACATGGAAAAAAATATGAATACACAAGGACGCACAAAATGAAATCATACAAGCAACATGACCAATCCTTTTAAGAATTTTAAATGGCCCACAATAGTGTGTTGCTAACTAAGAACACTTTCCCAACTTCAAGGAACTATGTATGGCCTTCACTTTCAAAAACACATGATCACCCACTCTAAATTATTTATGGGTTCTGCAATTGTCTACACAAATTTTATACCTGTCTTGGGGAGCCTTTAAATTATGCCTTATATTTTCAATATTCTCCTACATTTCCCAGAGAAAATATGGCCCAACTACTGCACGATCTGTTGGGTTATCCCAACTCATAGGCATGTTGCACTTTTTGCCATAAAGTGCTTCAAATGGGCTCATATTTAAGGATGCTTGATACCCATTATTGTAATCAAAATCTACCAAATGAAGGTAGTATTACCACTTGGATGGCTTATCCATCACATACATTCTAAACATGTATTCAATCACCTGGTTTACCCTCTCAGTTTTACCATCTCACTCAGGATGATATGAGTGCTAAAATTCAAACTTGTTCCAAATCCTCTAAATAGTCCTTTCCAAAAGTTTGAAGTGAACTTGGAATATATATCAAAGACAATTGTGTTAGGAACACCATGGAACTAGAAACTTTGTGCATGTAAATATCAACAATGTTTGCTACTTTGTAAGTTGACTTCACTGGAACAAAATGGGCATCTTTGGTAAGCTTGTCCAACACCACCATAATATAATCATGGTGCGTAACAGTCCTAGGGAACTTAGTTATGAATTCCATGGTCACCAATTCTCACTTCCACTTAGGAATGGCAAAGGGATGCAACAAACCAGTTGGATGTCTATGCTCATCCTTGACCTTCTGACATTCGAGAAATCTCGCAATAAAACCTGCAACTTCATTTTTCATACCTGACCAAAAGTATTTCTTCTTGACCACGAAAAATGGTCTTCTGGTAACCTGTATGTACAACATAAGGAACCTTATGCATCTCTAAAAATATCAAGCTCTTCAATTCCTAATCATTCGACACATAGACTCTGTGTCTATACAGGAGGATTCCATCCTCTCTTATTTCATAGTCTTCAAACTTCTGCTATGACATACCTTGTTGTAAAGTCACACTTATATCCATATAGCATAGATTGATATGGAAACTTCTAAAATTATATCATGCAAATCCATTTGTTACATGTTAATGGATGTAACATACATCTCATGTATTATCCTACTCAGTGCGTCAACCACCTTGTTCTCATTTCCTCAGATATACTTTATTTCAAAATCATACTCGTTGAGGAACTCTAACCACCTACTTTTTCTGTCGTTCAAACTTGGTTTTCCAAAAAAATACTTTAGAACACAATGTTCTATTCTCAGCTCAAATCTCTTACCCATGAGATAATATCTCCACATATTCAAAGCATGCACTATGGCTATCAATTCCAAGTCATGCATAGCATAGATCCTTTCATGCTCTTTCAACTTCCTTGATTTGTAGCATACCACATGTCCATTTTGACTTGGGAATTCACTGAGTCCTTCCTTTCATGCATATGTGCACACAACAAAGCCCCCATCTGGATCAACGATCCTCAAAATTGATGCACTTGTCAACAAACTTTTCAAGTGTTGAAAACTCCTTGCACAATTTGGAGTCCACTCAAATCACGCACCTTTCTTCTGCAGGGATGTAATAGGATGCACATTCTATGAAAATCTCTTAATAAACCTTCTATAGTACCATGTTAGTTCCATAAAGAATCTCACTTCTACGACATTTCTTGGTGTTGGCCATTCTTCAATCGATTTTGTTTTTGTTGGGTCCATAACTATTCCTTCTTCTGAAATAATTTAACCCAAATAGTGAATCTGTTGTTGATAAAATGAACAATTTCTCAGTTTCACATAATTAAGATGCTCTCTCAACACCTGCAACACCATCCTCAAGTGTTGTTCGTTCTCTTTCTCATACCTTGAGTAAATAAGAATGTCATCCAAAAATACAATGACAAACTTATCCAAGTAATCTCTGAAAACTCCATTCATTAAACACATGAAGACAACTGGTGCATTCGACAACCCAAATGGCACCACTGTGAACTCATAATGACCATACCTTGTTCTAAAATCTATCTTACTGATGTCTTCCTCATTTATTATCACTTGGTGATATCCATATCTGAGATCTATCTTGGAAAATATTTGTGTGCCTCTCAGATGACAAAATAGGTCATCTATCCTTGGCAAAGGATACATGTTCTTTATTATTACTTTGTTCAACTTCCTGAATTCGATACAAAGTCTCAGCGTACCATCCTTATTCTTCAAAAATGAAATTGGCGGACCCCAAGGTGACAAATTTGGGCATATATACCCCTTCTTCAAAATATCTTCAAGTTGCATATGCAACTCCTTCAACTCTACCATACTCATCCTGTAAGGAATTTTGGATATAGGTTCTTCTCCCTGCACCAGATTTATAGAGAAGTCAATATATATTTTCGAAGGCAATATCAGTATCTCTTTAAAGACATCGTCAAACTCTTTTAGCACTACATAGTCTTACACACTTGTCACTTTATCCTTAGGTTCCTCTTCCATGTGCGCTAGAAATACTTGACATCCTTTCCTGTAACGTTTCTTCAACTACAATACTGAAACTTCCCTGATAGTCACAACTCTTGTAATTCCTTGAACCGATATTAAGTTTCATTGCTCATCCAGGAAAGTAAATTCCTTCTTATAATAGTCGAGAAAAACATGATGTTATTCGAACCAATCCATACCAATGAGGAAATCATATGAGCCCAAAGGTATGATATTCAAATCAACCTTTTTGCGTAGTCCATTCATCTCCATTGGACATGCCTTAACCATCTCATTAATTTTCCTTTTTTCTCATGTAGCTAACTGCACCAACCAAGATTTTCCAATCTTTCTTCTCAGCAAATGGAATCTTTCCACCATATTAGTATCTATATAACTATTAATAGATCTTGAGTCTATTAAAATAAAAATGGGTTGGTCATTAATATTACCTTCTACCTCGATCATGTGCAATTGAAACTCATCCTTCTTGTTATCTAGTGCTGTGTAAATCCTTGGGACATTTCTACCCATTGTTGGATCATGTTGTCATTGATGCCAATGGTTTGATTGATTGATGTCATTGATTGATGTCAAGTGATTGATTGATGTCAAAGGATTGATTGATTGATGACTGATGTAATATAATATGTATTGTCCTTGATGAGAATGCAT
>ML779976.1:202702-215445 GCA_009831015.1 Picea engelmannii
ACTGTGTATGTGTATGATTGTTCATTTGTTCATTGCTTATTTACTCTACAGTTATTGGATAATAATGCTTCATTGATATAACACTTGGATTATATGGTTAAATTGCTCTATTACTGATTCACCCCCCTCTCAGTAATCCAACACCCATGTCCTCCACTATCACAACTTGTTGTACATTGTGTGTAGTCGTCACTTTATCACCTCTTTGAGGGAAATATCTGCGTATATTATTTATGAAAAAACCCCAACACTGCATAGGTTGTTGCCATGAATTTTGTTCCACTGTCTCCGACATTCTAGGCTGGTAGAGATTCGTTTGTCCTTGCGCAATGCTTCTTAAAAATGGTGGCTTAACTCCCTTCTTCCTTTGTTCCACCTTACCGTTCATCTTGTCTTCCCAAGCCTTTTGGAAAGTAGGTCTTCCCCTTTTTTGATCATAAAGACACTTAGTGTGTCTTATGGTTTATTCCAATGTCTTAGGGTCATCATATTGTATCTTTTCACTGCTAAATGAGGGGAAACCACTCAAATATATCTAAATATTCACCTACTCATCCTTGATAAAAGGTACATAATTCATAAATTCTAAAAATCTTCTTCCGTACTCATCAATCGTCATTCTCCCAAGCTTTAGTTCGAAGAAATACTTCATCTTCCTATCATAGTACCACTTGGTTAAGTATTTATTTTGGAAATACCTCTTGAAATATCTCCAAGTCACTTTCTTATCATCAATGTACTGCACTTTCACATATTGATCCCACCACAATGATGCTTTTCCTTTTAATTGATAAATAAAAATTCTTCCTTCTGCCTCTGCAGAATAATTATGCAACTGGAAGTACTTCCTCATACCCAAAAACTAGGTCTCCACATATTCATCCTTCTTGTGCTCACCATCAAAGGTAGTAGGCTTAATCTTATTCATTTCTCCCTATAGCTCGTCCACCCCAATCCTTCTCTTATTCTTTCTTACAAGAGATGGACTCAAGCTACTACACATTTTCCTGAAGAATGGTTACCAACACATCTTTCTTCTCCTATTTTTGCATCATGAGACCTACGACTTATTTATCTACTCAACTCTATCTCCTTATCCATATTCTTTTCTATTTGGTCTAGAATCTGCATCAATTTGACATTGAAGTCGTATTGCTATGCCTTGGCTCTCATAATCCTTTCATTATCAGCCTTACATCTCTAGACATATTTCTACAATACTTTTATAGTTTCTACCAAGTTCATGCTCCCCCCCTTGAATTCTGCACCATCAACACCAAACCGACATAAAAATCCTTGAATCCATCATTAGGACTATAATTTCTCTGCACATATTCCTTGTTTTGATCCTTCTACATTGACTTTGTCCTGCTCTTAATCAATGATAATTATGCAAAATCCATAGGCAATTAAGATTTTTTAGATGATTTCATGCAATAACTACATAAAGCGTTTTCACCATTTTTCCAGAATCCTTCCCTCATATTTCTTGGATGATTTTAACATCCCAACTCTAGTGTGTACATCTGTACACCCCTATCTTTGTGTGCATCACACTCTATACCACACACCAATGATTTTCCACGCAAACTAAAATATGCACTATGTAGTACCAATTTGTTAACGTGCACATCTACTCATGTTAGACTCTAGCCCATACAAGTATAGTGTTGCACCAATAGCTCTGATACCAATTTGTAACATCCCCAACCATCCAGGATGAGCCATGATACTCTATAAAACACTTTGAAAAATATTGGATACCAATTTGTAACATCCCCAACATGCTATTGAGTCATGTTACTCTAAAATTTCAATGTGTAGTTTCTACTTTAACCATAATCCGTTCAGTTTCACTTGAAGTAATGAACTCAACCCAATCTTGAGTCGCACTACACAACTTGTAATAGTGGAAGAAACACTCTTTTTTCAAAACAACCTAAAGTAGAAAAATTAAATCAAGCAATTGTGCACACCAGCATAATGACCACATAGTACAACTGTGTGCACAACCACCTAGGAAATGTGTGTCACTTGTGATTTCACTGTGCGCGGGTCTAAATTTATTAACCCCACACATGCGTTCCAACCTTTTTAAAACACACATGCTACACTCCTTCACACCCAACCACTCAATCCTCTTCTTGATGGCTCATAACCAAGAACAAAAAGGTAACCCAACTAAAAATACTAACCACAATTATCGTATCCATTCACAACTACAGATACAAGATATAAGCTCCATACTTACATGTGCAAGCAATATTAAACCAAATAAAAATAAATACTTATATGTAACACATACAAGAATCAAACTCATGTCCAACATAAACAAATATGCACACAGTAAACAAGACAATCACATAAAGAACACTTATATTTTATAAAAGTCACCAATTGTGGCCTTGACTCACACATTCCTCCCATCCATAGACATTGTTTCTCATAAGCTTTCAGAAAAATGTCACCCTCGAGCTGGGGTGAAAATCCACCAGGGAAAAAGGGTTCCTAGAGACAATCTATGGTCTGAAACTCAACAACATTTCTCATTTCTAAGTGTCGATTGTTTCAACTAGCCCATATTCCCTCATTCCCCACGCACATGTTACACCCAAGGAAGTGTACCCCTTATCTGCTCAACAGTCCTTCAACTTCCTGACTTCCCTTCCTAGGGTTACCAACAATAGGCTGGACAAGAAGTATTCGAGACCTATGACTAATTCTCAATGCAGTAGGGAACACCTCTCAACAAAACTCTCACCTAGAGAGTATTCTCACGGGTCTGACAACCACTCCACAATATCCAATCTCTCATGCATAGAAACTACTCATGGTCTGTCAACCCAAATCTTTGACACTGAAACTTTGGATGTAGTCCCAAAACTCCTTACAGGGTTCTCATTTCAGATAAGGTAATAATCAGATTTTCCATACAGACTGACCCCCCTTTTTCTCATGAGATCCTGTTACATGAAATATTTTCCCCAATCCTCCATGAAATAATGCCCAAAATACACTAAGTCCAGCTATATATATTGCATACCTTCTACTTGACACTTGTCACCTTCAAAAGTAGATTTAAGCCACTTGGCGACCCGTTCCCTACCCTCAAGAACTTAGGATAAAAACAATATATCCAATATTACACTTTTCTCTAAAATATTATAAAATATTCCCCAAGACTTATGACTCGCCCCCTTTTTCCCTTTTCTGGTGGAGTAGGTTGCCCATCTCATTTCATCTGAGTCAGTCAACGCATAGTGATGTAATATTATATTAATATTCATGATGATATTTACATGTATAGGCGCATTGGCCTATCTGCATCCAGACTCATCAACCTCATAATCACACAGGCTCTTCGGCCTCAATACATAAATAGTATTGTGCACTAACCCAAGTGCCCACAACATATAAAATGTGTGCACCCTGTCCTTATAACAATTCTCCATGCACTTACTTAGATGCACGCAACACCAAAATGGCTCACCAACCTATATATTCATTACATTTTCACTAGGTACCTATCAGATCACTAGCCTATATATACAATTACAAAGAGTTTCAGATAAGGGAAATTACATGAATGCACTGATAATTTAGATATAGAATATGAAGATGTAAATATGCACTTATTTGTACAAATCTTAGAAGGTGATGCTAGAAAATGGTTTAGAAATTTCCCTATTGATTCTATTCGCTCTTGGAATGTATTATATACAAATTTCATGAATCAGTGGGGAGAAAAAATATATCACCAATACTATTTAACATAGTTTCATTTTTTTAAAAGAAAAATGTTGAATCATTCTTAGAGTTTAATAAAAGGTTTAATAAATTATACAATAGAATCCCTACTAATATCATAGCATCCCCAGTAGCAACTAAAGTAACATATGCAACTACCCATGATCCTGATTTTTCCATAATGTTGACAGAAAGGAGGCCTGACACCTTAGACCAAATGAAAAATTTTGTTGTTGATGTTGAAGGTAATATAGCCACTTATAGTAAAATCAAACTTAAAACTAATAATGTTGATAAAAATAATCATAAAGAAGAAACCTCTACCCAAGTCTCATCTTCTAATCCTCATGATTTGAAAATAAAAGAAATGACTAAACTTATTAGAGTTCTTTCAAATAAAATCACAAGGTTAGAAATGGGAAATAGGGTAGCAGGCCCAACACCTCAAAATATAGGACAAATAAATCCTCAACCAAATACTGGAAAAGCTAATCCCAATCCTCAATTGAAAAACCAAAATCAAAATCAGTTTAGGAGACCTTTTAATCCACAAATGTTAAGAAGGAATGAGGAGCTACCCATTCCTTCTATAAGGAATAATATTGTGGAATATCAACTCAATATTGAATATTTTGAATCCATAGAATCTTATGATCAAGAAAAAAAAGGTGATGTGAATTGGCTAAAGGATGAAGGAGCTCCCTCACATTTAACACAAGATGAATACCATGAATCCTTAGGGATAAATAACCAATTGACATATCAAAATCAAGGGGAAGGTGATTAGTTTTGGTTTAGTCAATACATATTATTTGTTGATACATTAAAAGATGAAATGCAGAGCAATTATGATCTCAAACATAGGTAGAATAAACAACCATTCAACCCAAAAAATATAAAATAAAATTAAGAAGTTGGTAAAGGTAAACAACATGAAGTAGATGAAGAAGGAGGTCCCTCAAAGGATAAGACTAACGAAAAATATACAAGAACCAATGAATCCTTATTCAAGTTCTTTCAACTTATAAAATGAATTAAACAAGATAAATGTTCCCATCTCTTTAACATAATTAGTTAAAAACCCTGCTTAAAAATATTATTTAGAAAAGTTCTTTAACAATCCTTTTTCCTGTAAACTCATCGAATACCATAAATTTATAGGATGACTCTCCATAGGTTTTGGTAGGACCACATTTGCAAGAAATAAATGGTATAATTCCCCCTTTATATGTGAGTTTAACTATCCATGATCACCTTTTACATAAATGTATGCTAGATTCAAAGGCATCACACAATCTTCTGCCTAAAGTAATAATGAATAAACTTGGTTTAGATATTACTAGACCTTATAAAGACCTCTATTCATTTGACTCTAAAAAAGTAAAATACATAAGGATGATAAAGGATTTAGTTGTTCATTTGGCACAAATCCCATCAAAGAGTGTTACTATGGATGTAGTAGTTTCTAATGTTCTTGTAAGCTATGGCATGCTTTTATCTAGATCCTAGAGAGAAAAATTGAGAGTCTCACTACAATTGAATATGACTTATGTAACCATCCCAATTTTTGGTGGTCAGACTAGAACATTGTATATAGAGGCTAAGTTTTCATATACCATTAGTGACTCAACCAACCCAAATGTTTTCCAATATATGATGAAAAACAATGACCTGGGAAACTTTTTTCTCTTAGTAAATACTGATGAATATTCCTTAGTTTTCTAATAACCCTTACTTAAAAATATTGAGTTTAAAAAATTTTAAAATGAAATTTGGAATATGTTCTTTGATGGAGCATCATCCAAAGATGGCTCGAGAGATGGTATTGTTTTTGTTTCACCTTCTAAATAAAGACACAAATTTTCTTTTAAGCTTGAATTTGAAACAACAAATAATGTGGTTGGATATTAAGCACTAGTATTAGGTCTTGAGACTACTAGGAAATTAAAATTGTAAAACATTTCTTTTTTTGGTGAGTCAGAACAAGTTATTCACCAAATAAAAAACAAATGTCAGAAAAAGTATCCTAGGATGAGGAAATACAAAAAAAAAATATGGGATTTAGTTGATAATTATTTTTCAACAGTAAACTTTATTGCAATTTCTAGAAATGCTAATCAACAAGCCAACTCCTTAGCAGTTTCAACTAGTCTCTTTAATCCACCCAATGTATTATCTCTAAAATATACAGTTGAGGTCATCTATAGACCATCAATTCCAAATAATATTAGGCATTGGAAATTTTTTGAAGACAATATGGAAGTTAGAAGGTTTATAGAGACAGTAAATGAGTTTTCTTCTATCCAAATTGATACTGAAACTGATCATGAAAATGACATTAAAAATGTAAATAGTGAAGTTATAGATAGTCAAGAAAAAAAAATGTAAATAATGAAACAAAATTTAGGAAATCAATTGTTGATATTAAATTAGTACAACTAAACAATAATTATATTCATACAGGACTTGTTCCTTTAGATAATACATTTTATCACAATGATGCATCAACTAGGACAAAACTTCAGCTTGAAGAAGATTATGTAGAATAAATTAATATAAACACTAATGAAAGCCCAAAATTGGTCAAACTTTCCATGTCTCTTCCTTCAAAATATAAGCAGATATATATTGATCTCTTTAGACAATTTACATACGTATTTTCTTGGACTTACCATGACCTGGAAACTTATGATATATCAATTATAGAGCATAGAATACCTTTTAAAGAAGGGGTTAAACCATTTAGAAAAAAAATAATACAAGTGAACCTGATATTGTTACCCATGACTACAAAAGAAGTTAAAAAGTTGTTCAATGCAAAAATCGTTATTCCATAATATATTCAGAGTGTGTAGAAAATTGTGCTCATGTTAGAATGAAAAGTGGAAAAATCAGTTATATGTCGAATTTAGAAATATCAATCAAGTTTCCCTTAAAGATAAATTCCCTTTGCCTAAATGTTGGCAGCCAATCCACATTTTTCCACTGTCTTATAAGCTGCCTACACCAATGTTTTGCAAACATCAATTTTTCGTCGCAATTTTCAAATAAACGACACTTTTATTTTTGCGACATTTGCACATTTACCTTCGTTGTTGTTTTCATGACTGTAAGCATGAAAACTTGGTCTTTCATGATCGCATTAAAATCATTATTTGAACTTTCGTTATCCTTCTTGTCAATATGCCTATTGCGCTTACTTTTCACTTATCATTATGCAGCTGGAAAAACTTTCGAACTATACTCATTGGACATTCTTGGATTGTTTGTGGGACTTGGTTTCATTGAGTTTGTAATGCATTGGCATTTTATTTGACCCACTTGACCATTGGTTCCATGAAAATACATAGGTGTTATGGTTAAATCCTTCATATATATCTTTTAATATGATACCTATGTTCGTGTTTTCATAACTATTGGCATGTTGCTTATATGATGATCCATTGGCACATTGGTTAAACTCTTCATATAAGTTGTTATAATATATTGGCGCATGGTTAAACATTGGGTTTTGGTTTCAAATTGTATGTTGATGGTTTAAAACTATGGCATAACATTGATTGCGCACGTTGGTTTATACACTTACCATTGGTTTCATTTCTCGGCCAAGTGACATGATTGTTGAGCTATACTATAATGGGTAGAACAACTATAAGCCGACGGTTGTACTTTGGCAATAACTATTTTTCATGGCAGAGATAAGCTCCACCACCTTCGCACAATGACATTTATGCCTATCCCTTATCCCCATTTACCTCTATTAGCTCGGGTAACCCTTCGTGCACTCTGTTTATGTGTGTGCTATGATCCAAACCCTGGCTCATTCACCGTGTGCTCGGCTCCATGGTACCGGTGGTGCGAATCAAGCCGAACGGTAGCCAATCCTTACTACTGTTCGACAATTCCCAAAAAGACTTGGAGGATAACGGTTGGCTCACCTTCGTTTGGAAGTTTGAGGGTTTTAATCTAGCTATGGCACAACAGTTCACCCTGAATTTTGATGGTTGTAGAGCTAAGGTGGGTGACATCTAGTTGGAAGTCGATGAGAAGTTTATTAGTTTTTCTATAGGGTTACCATCCTCGGGATAGCGTTGGTTCAAAAATTCTAAGGTCGAGGAGGTGCCATGGCCGCTACTATTTGTATAGCGAAAAGTCACATCTTGTGACAGAGGTATGCCCATCTCTGCACTTAAAACTCGATGGCATGATATTTTGATGGTGGTCAAACAATTCGTGACCTGTGAGAGTCGATATGGACTCGTCTTTCTCTACCACCTGCGTTTATTAATGAATTTTATGGGATACTCGTTGAATATTCCCTTTTACTTCCAATGTAGCCTATACAAAATGTCTAAAAGGTTTAAAAGGGAGAAGGCCAACAGTAGCCTATTCCACCATGGACTTATTAAACTTATCATGGTTTATCACTTGAGTTTACACAGTGATAGCTGGAGATCTTTCATCGCTCAAAATGGTTTTGATGATACAGACCATGTCCAAGTTGACAAGCATGTGGTAAATGAAACCAAGGTCGGGCCACCCGTTCCCTTCCATGTCCTACTTCCCTCTCCTAAGCCCTCAGTCGACCCTGATATTGACTTACCAGACGTTGTAGCAGGGAAGGTTGAGGCTATAAAAAAATCCTGCGAGCAAAAGGGCTAAGGCAAACCCCATTGTTATTGCTAAGGGTAGAAAAAATGCTCGGCTTATTTCGAGAATGGATAGGAACAAACCTAAACCCTCTGTTGAGCAAAAGCCCATAGTCCTTAGTGAGGATTCAGACTCTAACGTAGAACGTTTCCTAGCCAGTGAGTACCCTTACTCATAGGGTCTGTGCACCGAGCCGCCTTATCATTTCGTTTCGAATCTTCCCCCTTGCCTAAGAAATAATCCTAGGTACCCTGGGATCAAACCACCTAACAAAACCCTTGGCAATATAATCAAACCCTCACCTGCACTTTCAAATCCCACACAGTCATCCTGTGACCAATGTGATTTGTGGTTGGAACGATACTACATCGATGTTCCCATACTCCAATCGAAAATCCAATTATTGGAAAATCAAGTTGCAGTATTGACCAGTCAAAGAGAAAAGCTCCAAGAAACTGATAGGAAGCAGAAGACAACTGGCTCCATCGTTTTCAAGAATGTTGAATCAGCCACAGTCGTTGTCAACTCCAAATTGTTGTGATTAAGCCGTCTGCTCATCATACATGTATGAATTTTGATATCGTTTTAGTTTTGTGAATGACCAGGGTTAATATACTGATTTGAATTTGGTCTTCGAATAGCTCTGTTTATATTTTGAAATGGATCTGTCATAATGTGTTCATCCTGTATACGTTTCGCTTTGCTAAAAATAAATGATATTTCATTTTGGATACATGATTTGATCATTCCCAGTTTAGCCACTGATAGATTTTTATCGGATTTGATTGGTTTTCGATTGGATTTGATTTGTTCGAGGTAACGAAATTGATGGTTTTCTTTCAATTGGATTTGTTTTGTATCTACTCTAAACAAGAAGTTTTCATGCTAGATTTAGAATACGATCACGTTTTGATTTGAGTTCGTTATAGTTTGTATGCTGTGATTGCCAAATGATTTCGTGATTTTGGTCGTTACGATCTTTTAATATGATGTGTCATATAATTTTCAAAGCTGGAATACAACTCTGATCGTTTCCAATTTGGGAAGAACGAATCTGTTTTTACGGAAACAATACCCTCATTTAAGCATGTGCAAATAATATTCACGCCCAAATCATGGAACGATTTTGATTTGTAATGACTGTGTTAAACTCTAGTTGTTCGATTCGCTTGATTAGATTGCTATGTATCTTCAGTTAGTATGATCATTTTCGTGAGTTGGATTCGTATCATAAATGCTGCTCTGTTTGATTTTAATTTGCAAAACGAATTGGTCGACCTAGGTTATCTCTATCAAATCCAGTTATAATTCATTTGAATGGAACGATTTTGATCAAAGTCAATCGATCTTTTTTGCATCAATTTGCAATAAAAAACGATCGGATAATTCTTACGAATTCTGTTACCAATTAATTGATCATGTTATGATTTTATTTGAGTTGATTTTCGCACCAATTTGAGTTAATCCACTCGTGGCATGAATCGTTTGCTATGACAATACAGTTATAACGATTTGAAATTGATCTTGTTTGGATTCGATCGTATCTCCTATTGATATGATAATGATTGTCTACGATTTGTTTTGATTATATCAGTTTCAAATTGATATCAAATGATTTCACAACTGTTGATTATGATTCTGTTCATTTGATTTTGTGGTAACAAAAGAAACAGAGTACGTGTATCTCTGTAGTCATTTGATTGATCTTGATCTTGTTTGATTTCGAATGGTATAACCATTTCAATTTCAATGATTCGTTTTCAAATAGCTATTGGATGTTAATTGAATTTAATTCTTTAAAAGATTTTCAATCGATTTTAATGTTGATTATGTGTCTTATTTAGACCAGCTACAGAATCGCAAGATTCTGTAGCTAGTCTATAGAATTAGATTTTTATCATTTTATTAATAAAGGATCCTTCTAACTTGTCCATTTTTTACCCTTTTCAGGTAAATTCGAATTGCAAGGGACATGTTGGATAGGCTAGGGGAATATTTGTGTGTTTTAGTTTTATTTTAGGTTCCTAGTTTAGTTAAACTTGGGATATCTTCCCAGATTTTATGTAAACAGTTTTGATAACTTCCACAGGGATGTTTTACCCTGTGGAAGGTCTTTAAATACTTATTATTTTTGTAATAAGGATGATCCTCACTTGTTGGAGAACCAGGTTATGGATTTCTAATACAAACTGAGACAGAAGTTGATGTTCTTCTACAGCTTTCGCTTTTCATAATATCAATCTTTGTTTCAACTTTATGCATGTCATCTGTAGTTGATTATAGACTACTTTAGCTATCATAGTCTATTGCAGAATGATATGATTTAATTAATGTGTTACCCATGTCTGATTTCTTTCAATACTTAAAAATACAACAATTACTTTGTTCAGTTAATGAATGACAGATTTATCTTCTTCATCAATTGAATTATTTTGTATAGATCTTTGCATACGGGTTTATCTAACTGTGAAGATTTATAAATTATAAGATTGTTGTAAGTTTTATGTCTTGTTTGTCCTGTAATTATATTAAAGAGCACTGCAGTTATCGTTTACGAGAAGCTTCTAGACAATTCGGTGCAGGTTTCCTCCCTCCGATCAGCTAAGATAATCATCATACACAGGACAAATCTGGAGCGTTTCTCCAGGTTAGTTTGTGATTTATTTTGTTTTCAAATAGTTTAGTTAGATATATGTTAGTTAGATGTGTAGTCAGAATTAGTATATTAGTTGTTTAGTTTAGTTAGTTTTTTTTGTTTTATTTCTTGTTCATAAAATTATAAAATCAACAAAAAATATCTTTCTCTGTCTTAGGGCAGAATGCAAATGAGTTTTTTCAGGTTTTATTCAAATCTGTAAATTGTATATATTGTACATTTTATGAATAAGTTATATTTCCATTAGTAGTTAGATATTTAATTAGTTAGAGTTAGTATAGTATTAGATAATAGGTTGTATATAGAATAGTTAGTTTAGTTTATTAGTTTGTTTAATAGTTATTTTTGTTAGATTAGTTAGTTTAGTTTGTTAGTTTGTTTTATTTCTTTTTAGTTAGATTAGTTTATTAGTTTGTTTAGTAGTTATTTTTAGGTAGATTAGTTAGTTTAGAGTAGTTTTTTCTTTTTTTTTGTTTCCTTAGGACCTTAGATCGGCTAATGGAGCCGCTAAACCCGTCAGGGTGGTTCATTCCAAACGGCTTGGGTTATTAGACAACCCCGGACCGGTTCCACTCTCCCAGTTAATGGACGGTCAATTTCGCTCGTCAACAAATGGCACTAGAAGGAGGGCCGACTGAAAAGATGGTCTTGTAGGAGCCTTTATTTTAAGTGTATTCAATTTCCCCCATGGCTCCCCAAATCACTCTGTTGGAACATGCTTTCAAATTCTCATTACCCAATGTTCCCAACGAGACAGTCGCATGCTTGTCCAAACTCACCTTTGATGGTGAAGGCAATATATCTGCTAAAGACCACCTTAAAAAGTTTTGGTGCAAGTGCATCAAACATGACATCTCAGATTTAGGAGTTTTATGCAGACTATTTGCTTTTACTTTTAGAGGTCGGATCAAACATTGGTTTGAATCCTTTCCAGCATGTCACATTTTTGATTGGTTTCAATTTGTAGATGAGTTTATAGATGCTTTTGAAATTTATGATTTTGATCAATTATGTGAAGAATTTCATACTTCGCTAATCAACGATGATTCATCCTTAGAAGACTTTTTGACAAGAGTCTATCATATCCTCTGTAAATTTAACCTTGATGACATGTCATTGGCATTAAATCTCTTCTATGACCCTTCCATCCCTTCCATCCAGTCATGTTCAATCACGAACGAAGAACTAATTGCAAATCCTATCACTCGACTGCAAGAACAATTCTCTTCGCAAGAAGAGAAAGATCCTTCTGACAATGTTGAACAAGCTAGGGAGGTAGAATCTATTGATCAGGCTCTTATTGACAACCAAATTGGTTTTTCCTTTGAATCATTGTGTCTTCAGTCTAAGACTAGTATGGAAGATGATTCACCACCGGCTCAAGGTGAATACCCTCATTCTTGTAACTCATGCTCTAATCAACATTTAAAATCAGTCATTGAAGAACACTTAAGAAAATAAAATCTTCTTGAATGTTCTAGTACTCCTATGAAACTGATTAGAGAAGAAGTTACGCAACTAGAAGAAGAAAATTTAAACCTTCATCCTCAAAATGCACTTTGTTCATAGGAAAGACTAGATGCTTGTCACATAAATTTTGAATTATCTGTCACACAAAAGGCAAATCCAGATGATCATATTATGTTGAGGAATTCGTCACCAAAACAGAGTAAGAGTTTTAAAGAAAGTG
>ML779976.1:215495-236182 GCA_009831015.1 Picea engelmannii
CAATTCCAAACCTAACATTGATAAACTTGGATTTGATGCTTGTTCACTTTCATCACTCACATGGGAAGAGGACATGTTGCGAGATGATTTTACACAGTTTATTGTTGAAAAAGACAATGCATTATATTTTATGGAGATCAAACGTTCTACATTTCATATTCGTTCTTTAATTAGCTCGAATCTTGATGTTTATGCTTCACATTTTGAAATGATCGATCTCAACGAAGGAAACATTCAAACCAATGATCCAATTGATTGCATGAATCCTCCTATGATGAGTTGCTCATTGATATATCCATTTCATCAAAGTCATGGTTTGCATCCCCATTTTTGTGACAGGATCTTAGGATGGCTTGAATATTTATATATGAAAAATTTTCATAATAAAGACAAAGTTGAGCTTGCTTTCTTTTTACCCAAGTATTTTCGAAGTAGGCGTGACATGTTTCTTTTAGATCATCCATGTGAAGAAATTAATGAGTACTTAGAGAACTGTCAGGAGGATGGGGCATTTCAGCCTTGGCTGATGGTTATTCGATTTCCTCATAATCCTGATGAGTTTTTCAAAAATACTTACACTCACCCATGCCATTATGACCCTTATCACGACAAGATTGTGCAATGGCTGGAGGATTCGTACAACAAGAATATCCAAGGAAATGGTAAGATCATGCTTACTTTGTTTTTAGATGATGATTATGAAGGTAAGTGTGATATGTTTTTATCATCTGTTGATATATTACCATTCTTATTAGTAATGCTTGATCTTATTTCCATTGCAGGATTAGAGTTACTCCGATGGCTACATTGGAAGCATGACTTCACATAGTATCCTGATGTGTTCAATAGTTAGGGTAGGTTTAGGAATAGGTTTTTCTTTCAGTTTTATTTCTCACTAGTTCTCTTTGTAATAATGCAGTCATGAACGCAAGTGGGTGCACCACGAGAACCATAATACAACTGTTGTCAGGGAAGTCCCCTTGATCTTTTTCTCTTTACTTCTAGTTGAACATTTATTTTCAAAAACGCAGTATCGTCATGAAAATATTAAATGGAAAGTAAAGAAATAAATAAATATAAATCAACCCTGACCCAAGGTACCATGAGTAGGACTTCTTTCCCATCAAACATGATTTCCCTACTTTCTTTCAGTTTCCCAAGGGATTTGTTGCATGAGGTTTTCAGATGCACCTTCTGTGCATATTTGTTTTTTGTTTTTGTTGTTTGGATTTCTTTGCTTTCAAATTTTTTCTTCGCTGGTGTGTTTTGATTTCTCCCTTATGCTTACTAGTTTTTGCTTTTGGAAATACACATACTTGAATTACTGAGCTATTCAAACAAAGACAATAGAAAATTCCTTCGCTAAAATAACTACTAAGAAAAAGGTATAAACATCAATGGTATATTTCTGAAATTTATATATATGTTGGAAAAGTCCGTTGTTTAAAAGAAGATGATTGTTTTCAATCTATGAGTAAAGCTTGTCATGATCATCTATTATCTTTTTACGCTGTCCCTTTTCCGTAAAGGAATGACTCAGAAGATGTCTCCCTGCCTTAGGAAGTTGTTTTTGTAAATAAAACATCTCTGGATCTAAATAAAGGACAGTTCTAAAAATTCTGATGAGGTCTGAAAAAAAATATGTTAAAATATCATAATTTTCAGTGTCACCCCACTCAACTACAAGAAAAATAAATAAATTATTAATAAGAGCTGTGGGAAGTGCTTGTAAACCCGTCAGGATGCTGAACAGGTCTACTGGCAGTGGGTAAATGCATGCATGGTGCCAAGACAACTTCGTCGGGGTATTGAACAGGCCCACTGGCAGCAAAGCAATGTCGGGTATATGAAAATTTGTAAACCTCCTTAATGTCCTTTATTCTAATCTAGAACTTCTTGGCAAGATACAGATGTCAGAGTGGGTTAAATGGCAACCCTGTCGAGGCTATGGATGCCTGTTGGCAGCAGTGGCCATGCCAACAGTATTGGAGATTTTATCTTTAATATCGTGACTTGTTGGTCTCAAGACTGTTATCAGTTTTCATCTTTTGAAACACTGCTAGAATAGTTGGTTAATGATGATGTTGTACAATTTTCTGGTTGTTATTTTTGGATTGGAATTATCTTTGTTGTCCTAATCTGAATTTGTTCCTTTCGGTAGAGATAATTGCTTCTACCAGCATGTCGCCATTGTTGGCAGCCAATCCACATTTTTCCACTGTCTTATAAGTTGCCTACACCAATGTTTTGCAAACATCAATTTTTCGTCGCAATTTTCAAATAAACGACACTTTTATTTTTGTGACATTTGCACATTTACCTTCGTTGTTGTTTTCACGACTGTAAGCGTGAAAACTTGGTATTTCGTGATCGCATTAAAATCATTATTTGAACTGTCGTTATCCTTCTTGTCGATATGCCTATTGTGCTTACTTTTCACTTATCATTATGCAGCTGGAAAAACTTTCGAACTGTACTCATTGGACATTCTTGGATTGTTTGTGTGACTAGGTTTCATTGAGTTTGTAATGCATTGGATTTTTATTTGACCCACTTGACCATTGGTTCCATGAAAATACATAGGGGTTATGGTTAAATCCTTCATATATATCTTTTAATATGATACCTATGTTCGTGTTTTCATAACTATTGGCATGTTGATTATATGAAGATCCATTGGCACATTGGTTAAACTCTTCATATAAGTTGTTACAATACATTGGCGCATGGTTAAACATTGGGTATTGGTTTCAAATTGTATGTTGATGGTTTAAAAATATGGCATAACGTTGATTGTGCGCGTTGGTTTATACACTTACCATTGGTTTTATTGCTCGGCCAAGTGACATGATTGTTGAACTATATTATAATGGGTAGAACAGCTATAAGCTGGCGGTTGTACTTTGGCAATAACTATTTTTCATGGCAGAGATAAGCTCCACCACCTTCACACGATGACATTTATGCCTATCCCTTATCCCCGTTTACCTCTGTTAGCTCAGGTAACCCTTTGTGCACTATGTTTCTGTGTGTGCTATGATCCAAACCCTGGCTCGTTCATTGTGTGCTCATCTCCATGGCACCGGTGGTGTGAATCGAGCTGAACGGTAGCCAAGCCTTACTACTGTTCGATAATGCCCAGAAAGACTTGGAGGATAATGGTTGGATCACCTTCGTGCGGAAGTTTGAGGGTTTTAATCTAGCTGTGGCACAATGGTTCACCCTGACTTTTGATGGCTGTAGAGCCAAGGTGGGTGACATCCAGTTGGAATTCAATGAGAAGTTTATTAGTTCTGCTACAGGGTTACCATCCTCGGGACAACGTTGGTTCAAAAATTCTAAGGTCGAGGAGGTGCCATGGCCGCTATTGTTTGTCTCGCGAAAAGTCACATCTTGTGACAGAGGTATGCCCATCTCTACGCTTAAAACTCGATGACATGATATTTTGATGGTGGTCAAATAATTCGTGACCTGTGAGGGTCGATATGGACTCGTCTTTCTCTACCACCTGCATTTATTAATGAATTTTATGGGATACCTGTTGAATATTCCCTTTTACTTCCAACGTAGCCTATACAAAATGTCTAAAAGGTTTAAAAGGGAGAAGGCCAACAGTAGCCTATTCCACCATGGAATTATTAAACTTATCATGGTTTATCACTTGAGTTTACACAGCGATAGCTGGAGAGATTTCATCTCTCAAAATGGTTTTGATGATATAGACCCTGTCCAGGTTGACAAGCCTGTGGTAAATGAAACCAAGGTCGAGCCACCCGTGCCCTTCCATGTTCTACTTCCCTCTCCTAAGCCCTCGGTCGACCCTGATATTGACTTACCAGACGTTGTAGCAGAGAAGGATGAGGCTATAAAAAAATCTTGCGAGCAAAAGGGCCAAGGAAAACCCCACTGTTATTGCTAAGGGTAAAAAGAATTCTCGGCTTATTTCGAGAATGGCTAGGAACAAACCTAAACCCTCTGCTGAGCAAAAGCCCATAGTCCTTAGTGAGGATTCAGACTCTGACGTAGAACATTTCCTAGCCAGTGAGTACCCTTACTCATAGGGTCTGTGCACTGAGCCACCTTATGATTTCGTTTTGAATCTTCCCCCTTGCCTAAGAAATAATCCTAGCTACCCTGGGATCAAACTGCCTAATGAAACCCTTGGAAATGTAATCAAACCCTCACCTGCACTTTCGAATCCCACACAGTCATCTTGTGACCAATGTGATTTGTGGTTGGAACGATACTACATCGATGTTCCCATACTCCAATCGAAAATCCAATTATTGGAAAATCAAGTTGCAGTATTGACCAGTCAAAGAGACAAGCTCCAAGCAACTGAAAGGAAGCAGAAGACAACTGGCTCCATCGTTTTCAAGAATGTTGAATTGGCCACAGCCATTGTCAACTCCAAATTGCCGTGATTAAGTCGTCTGCTCGTCATACAGGTATGAATTTTGATATCGTTTTAGTTTTGTGAATGACCAGGGTTAATATATTGATTTGAATTTGGTCTTCGAATAGCTCTGTTTATATTTGGAAATGGCTTTTTCATAATGTGTTCATCCTGTATACGTTTCGCTTTGCTAAAAATAAATGAGATTTCGTTTTGGATACATGATTTGATCATTCCCAGTTTAGCCACTGATAGATTTTTATTGGATTTGATTGGTTTTCGATTGGATTTGATTTGTTCGAGGTAACAAAATTTATGGTTTGCTTTCAATTGGATTTGTTTTGTATCTACTCTAAACAAGAAGTTTTCATGCTATATTTAGAATACGATCACGTTTTGATTTGAGTTCGTTATAGTTTGTATGCTGTGATTGCCGAATGATTTAGTGAGTTTGGTCGTTACGATCTTTTAATATGTTGTGTCATATAATTTTCAAAGCTGGAATACAACTCTGATCGTTTCCAATTTGGGAAGAACGACTCTGTTTTTATGGAAACAATACCCTCATTTAGGCTTGTGCAAATAATATTCACGCTCGAATGATGGAACGATTTTGATTTGTAATGATTGTGTTAAACTCTAGTTGTTCGATTCGCTTGATTAGATTGTTGTGTATCTTCAGTTAGTATGATCATTTTCGTGAGTTGGATTCATATCATAAATGTTGCTCTGTTTGATTTTAATTTGCAAAACGAATTGGTTGACCTAGGTTATCTCTATCAAATCCAGTTATAATTCGTTTGAATGGAACAATTTTGATCGAAGTCAATCGATCTTGTTTGCCTCAATTTGCAATAACAAACGATCGGATAATTCTTACGAATTTTGTTACCAATTAATTGATCATGTTATGATTTTATTTGAGTTGATTTTCGCACCAGTTTGAGTTAATCGACTCGTGGCATGAATCATTTGCTATGAAAATACAGTTATAACGATTTGAAAATGATCTTGTTTGGATTCGATCGTATCTCCTGTTGATATGATAATGATTGCCTATGATTTTTTTTTATTATATCAATTTCAAATTGATATCAAATGATTTCACAATTGTTGATTATGATTCTGTTCATTCGATTTTGTGGTAACAAAAGAAACAGAGTACGCGTATCTCTGTAGTCATTTGATTGATCTTGATCCTATTTGATTTCGAATGGTATAACCATTTCAATTTCAATGATTCATTTTCAAATAGATATTGGATGTTAATTGAATTTAATTCTTTAAAAGATTTTCAATCGATTTTAATGTTGATTATGTGTCTTATTTAGACTAGCTACATAATCGCAAGATTCTGTAGCTAGTCTATAGAATTAGATTTTTATCATTTTATTAATAAAGGATCCTTCTAACTTGTCCATTTTTTACCCTTTTCAGGTAAATTCGAATTGCATGGGACATGCTGGATAGGCTAGGGGAATATGTGTGTGTTTTAGTTTTATTTTAGGTTCCTAGTTTAGTTAAACTTGGGATATCTTCCCAGATTTTATGTAAACAGTTTTGATAACTTCCACAGGGATGTTTTACCTTGTGGAAGGTCTTTAAATACTTATTATTTTTGTAATAAGGATGATCCTCACTTGTGGGAGAACCAGGTTATGGATTTCTAATACAAACTGAGACATAAGTTGATGTTCTGCTACAGCTTTCGCTTTTCATAATATCAATCTTTGTTTCAACTTTATGCATGTCATCTGTAGTTGATTATAGACTACTTTAGCTATCATAGTCTATTGCAGAATGATATGATTTAATTAATGTGTTATCCATGTCTGATTTCTTTCAATACTTAAAAATACAACAATTACTTTGTTCAGTTAATGAATGACAGATTTCTCTTCTTCATCAATTGAATTATTTTGTATAGATCTTTGCATACAGGTTTATCTAACTGTGAATATTTATAAATTATAAGATTGTTGTAAGTTTTATGTCTTGTTTGTCCTATAATTATATTAAAGATCACTGCAGTTATCGTTTACGAGAAGCTCCTGGACAATTCGGTGTGGGTTTCCTCCCTCCGATCAGCTAATATAATCATCATACACAGGACAAATCTGGAGTGTTTCTCCAGGTCAGTTTGTGATTTATTTTGTTTTCAAATAGTTTATTTAGATATATGTTAGTTAGATGTGTAGTCAGAATTAGTATATTAGTTGTTTAGTTTAGTTAGTTAGTTTTGTTTTATTTCTTGTTCATAAAATTATAAAATCAACAAAAAATATCTTTCTCTGTCTTAGGGCATAATGCAAATGAGTTTTTTCAGGTTTTATTCAAATCTGTAAATTGTAGATATTGTACATTTTATGAATAAGTTATATTTCCATTAGTAGTTAGATATTTAATTAGTTAGAGTTAGTATAGTATTAGATAGTAGATTGTATATAGAATAGTTATTTTAGTTTATTAGTTTGTTTAATAGTTATTTTTGTTAGATTAGTTAGTTTAGTTTGTTAGTTTGTTTTATTTCTTTTTAGTTAGATTAGTTTATTAGTTTGTTTAGTAGTTAGTTTTAGTTAGATTAGTTAGTTTAGAGTAGTTTTTTCTTTTTTTTGTTTCCTTAGGACCTTATATCGACTAACGGAGCCGCTAAACCTGTCAGGGTGGTTCATTCCAAATGGCTTGGGTTATTAGACAAACCCGAACCGGTTCCACTCTCCCAGTTGATGGACGATCAATTTCGCCTGTCAACACTAAAATATATCATATTTACATAATGTTGTAGGATTGCAGAGGATTTCCATGATGGATGGGTTCTCAGGGTATAACCAAGTAGCTATTAAAAGAGAGGATATATACAAAATTGCATTTACTACTCCTTGGGGCACTTTTATGTATGACAAAATGCTTTTCAGACTAATGAATTCAGGGGCTATGTTTCAAAGAGAAATGGACATTTATTTTACTGATGAAAAGGAGAGGTTCATTGTAATATATTTATATTATATGACTATCTTCTAAAAAATAGAAGATGAACAATTAAAACACCTTCAACAAATTTTCAATAAATGTCGAAGATATGGATTTTCGCTAAATCCTAAAAATTATTTCTTTGCAATGGCTTAGGGGAAACTCTTAAGACTCATAGTCTCTAAAGAGGGAGTGAAAATAAATCCTAAAAGGGTGGAAGCAATACAAAAAAATAATTTCCCTACGCACAAACATGAAGTACAATCCTTCTTAGGGAAAATAAACTTTTTGAGAAGATTTATTCCCAATTTTGGTGAAATTGTAAACGATATAACCAACATGTTGAAAAAGAGAAATGAAGTTAAATGGTTTGACACAACAAAACATTATTTATACCAAATTAAGAAATCTTTCGAAGAAGCACCAATATTGATCAGCCGAGATTATAAAATGGATTTCATAGTTTTTCCCTTTTCTTTATAACATACTATTGTCATTGTATTATTATAGAAAAATGATGAGGAATATGAAAAACCAATAGCATTATTTAGAAAATATATCAGAGATGTAGAGTTAAAGTACAACATAATGGAAAAATAACCATATGCTTTAGTTAAGGCCCTAGAGGATTTTCATGATTATGTATTACATTCCAAGATCATTGCTTTTGTTCCACATGTTGTTGTAAAATAAATTTTGGGAAAATAAGATTTTGATGGGAAAAGGGGAAAATGGATTAAAAAGATTCAAGAATTTGATTTATAAATTAAGCCAACTAAACTTGTCAAAGGTTAAGGGTTAGTTAAATTAACGACTAAATCAAATATTAAAATTATGAGGATGAAGGAAAAGGATTCAAATCTCCCTTTTAGAGATAATTTCATAATGCAAGATACAAATCTATTTCAACAAGAAGAATCACCTCAACTTTTACAAATGGTAGATGCAAATTTTTCAAAATCATTATGGTATGGAGACATTATTCATTACCTAATTAGTTTAGAAACTACAAAGAATATTGATAAATCTCAATATTGATCCTTAAAATTAAATTCCATTAAATATTTCCTTATTGATGGGAAACTATGTTGGAATGACCCAGCTGGAATTTTTCTTAATGTCTTAGTCGAGGAAGAAATAAATTATATAATCAATCAACAACATGAAGGAGCTTGTGCTGGTCACTTTTCTTAGAGAACCACTTCTTATAAAATCTTAAGAAGTAGTTTTTGTTGGCCCACTCTATTCTCTTAGGTAAATAAGAAATATAGAGCTTGTACAAACTACCAACTATTTTTAGGTAAGTAAAAGTTTGATGCCCTTCCTTTGAAACCAATTAAGGTTGAAAAAGAACCATTCCAACAATGGGTATTTAAGACTTCATAGGATAAATTCACCCACCATTTAGTGGCCAACATATATGGATTATAACTTCCACAAATTACATTACTAAATGGGTTAAAGAAATCCTAATAAAAAATGTTAATGATTCAACAATAATTAAAATTTTAGAGGAAAATGTTATATGTAGATTCAGATGCCCTAGAAAGATAATTACTGACAATGCAAAAGATTTTTCATATGTTTCTCTAATAAAGTTTTGGAAATATTTTAATCTTATTCTTGGTCATTTTACCTCCTATTATCCCCAAGGAAATGGATTGGTTGAATCAACAAATAAAAATCTGATGAAAATCCTAAAAAGAACATTATCTGAGGAAAAGATAAATTGGGATGAATTGCTAAAATACATAGTGTGGGAAGATAGGATCAACACAAAAAATTTCATCAATACATCACCTTTTTCAATTAGTTTATGGTGATGATGTTATATTTCTAGTTCATCTAGTAGTTCCAACTATGAAAATTATGCAATAATTTCAGGAATAACCCAATGACATGCAACGTAGGATAAATCAGATAAACCAAGTCCAATATAAAAGAGAACAAGTTAATGATCAAATGGAGAGATATCAAGAAAGGATAAAGATATTCTTTGATCAAATGACCAAAGATAATGTATTTTCAATGGGTGATTTGGTACTTAAATGGGATAAAAGAAGAGAAGATCCAAGGAAACATGGAAAGTTTGAAAACCTCTGGATAGGTCCACTTAGAATCGAATCACTAGAAGGTGAAAATACTTTTGGTCTAAAAACTTTACAAGGTGAGTGTTTGAAAACACACGTATTCCAATAGAGGATGAACACCTTCAATAACCACTCACACAACTAGAACAAAGATCAACACACCAATGTTTTGACATAGTAAAACCCCTATGGGAAACATCCACGACCCCAACCAACATGGCCACTTGGAGTAATTTATTAATGAAAAATAAAATATTACATATATATTCACAAGAGAGTTTCTTACAATCGATCATAGACGAATTACCCTTCATGTTCTTTAAATAGAGATCATGGACCAATCAAGTGTTAATCCACAAATCAATGTAGCTATTAAGATCAAGGAGAATATGATCTGTCGGATCACTCTATGCCGAGAACATATCATGACCATCATATTACCTAACTACAAATCCATACTTGCATAAACTTTTACCTAACCAATTTAATCTTAACTAACTCCTAAGTGTATAAATATCCTAAAATTCCCCCTTAAGAACAACTTGGGATAGAATTGAAGGATTTAAAAAAGTGACACAATATGAGAAGGAAGGAGGAATTAGATCTTATCCTCCCTTAATGACAACTTCCTAAACTCCTAACATAGATCACATTTTGGAAAAAATCACTTCTGTAAAAGACTTTGTGAAAATGTATGCAACTTGATCTTCTATAGAGAAAAAGAGAACTTCAATAACTTGAACATGAATGAGCTTTTTGATGAAGTGCATGTGTAGATTGATGTGTTTGTTTCACTCATGTTTAACTGGATCTTTGGCAAGCTTGATGGCACTATGATTGTTGCACTAGAGGGTTTTCAGATGTTGTTGTTGGAATCCAAACTCTAAAAGGATCAGCCGAAGCCACAAGGCTTCTTGACTTGCATTAACCGTTGCTCAGTATTCTTATTATGATTAAGAAAGAGTAATATCCTATTGTTTCTTACAGATCCAAGTGATAGGTCCTGAAGCAAGGATGAATACATAACATATACTATAATTTGATCATCAGGGTTGTCGACCCAATCTGAATCAGTGAAACCAACCAATAAAGGAATCCCCCCTGAGATGTAATGCATCTCAAATTGAACATACCGAAGTATCCTTTTAGCTTCTTTCAAATGGATTTCATGGGGTGTTTTCATATATCAGGAAACAAGACCAATAACAAATAAAATATTAGGATTGGTACGAGAAAAATATAAGAGCCTACCAACTAACTAGTGGTACAAAGTGGCATCAACTTCAGAAAAAGCACTAGTGGTCATAAGTTTGACTCCGGACTGGAAGGGAGAAGGGGTTGGTTTATAATCTTCCATGTGAAATAAATGAAGAAGGTCATAAACATACTTAGACTGGGAAAGAAAAATTCTTTCCTTGGTTTGTAGAACTTGGAGGCCAAGGAAATAGTGAAAATATCCTAAGTTGGTCATTTCAAATTTCTTCTTAAGGCTAAATTTCACATGGTTTAAAAGTTTAGGGTCACTACCAGTATAGACATGATTATGAGATGGCTTCCTACTTTCTTATTATAGACATTAGGGTTAGAATGGGATCTAGAAAAGCCAGTGTCAATAAGAAAGATGTCCATTTTGGCATACCAAGCTCGAGGAGCTTGATTAATACCATAAAGAGATTTATTAAGGGGATAAACAAGGTTAGAGTCATTTTGGAAATATCCAGGAGGTTGTTCCATGTAGATTTATGCTTTCATATCCCCATGCAAGAAGGAGGTTTTAACATCCATCTGATGGGCATCCCATTTATGTGATGTTGCAAGGGATAGAATAAGGCAGATGGAATTTATTTTGGCTACAGGGGAAAAGGTTTCATTATAGTCTATTCCTTCAAATTGAGAGAATCATTTGTAAAGTAATTGATCCTCATTTCTTTCAACACTTCCATCTAATGCATTTTTAGTTCTATAGACCCATTTACATTTGACAAGCTTTCTTCCTTTTAGAAGAGGTATAAGACCCCAAGTATCATTTTCCATTAAAGAATGATACTCTTCATTCATTGTTGTATCCAAATGTGGATGACCTAAATCTTCTACAAAATGTCTCTAGATCATGATTCTATGAAACTTGAGCCAAAAGAGAAGAGTCTTGTTGGAACTGTGAATAGATTCAGTATTGATTTGAAGGATCACTGACAAGATCACCATTTGATTCTCGTGTTGAATAGACCATCTAGGAAGCGGTGGTGCTGGTTCAATTTCATGTTCAATGGACTTATCTATAGGAATGTGACTAGGAGGAGGTGGATTTTCATCACCACTATCATCATCTAAAGAAGGGGAAACCATAATAGGAACAAAACAAACACCGAAGATGGCTAACAGGCTGAAGAAGTCACAAATTCCAAATTAGGCTCGTAGTCCAAGATATTTTCATTAAATTTAACATCTCTTTGAATAATAACTTCATTTAAATGAGTTTGAAGAAATTTGTAGACTTTGACATCTTCAGAATAACCAACAAAAATACACTTCTCACTTTTAGGCATTAAATATTTCCTTTTCTCATTAGGAATGTGAGCCCATGCTACACTACCAAATACACAGAAGTGGCATACATATAGATTAATGTTATTACATGCTTCTTCTAGTGTTATACTTTTAAGATCCTATGTGGGAGTGTGATTTACTATGTAATTTTTACATTTAATGGCTTTCACCCAATACTTTAGACTTAATCCCTTAGATTGGATCATACAATTAAGCATTTGTTTTAATGTGCGGTTATTTCTCTCATCAACACCATTTTTATGTGGTGTATATGGAAGAGTGTGTGGCATTTGGATTCCATATGCAATGTAAACCCAAGTGTGTCTGGAAAAGTCATCAATGAAAGTTAAGAAATACATGCACCCAAAAAAATAAGGAGAATAAATTGGACCACGCAAGTCACTATGAACAAGTTGTAAAGGGGTTGAGGTGTGCCAAGAGACACTTTTTTCAAAACTATCACGATGATGTTTTCCAAGAACAAAACTGACACAAAAACCATATTTATAAGAAACAAGAAGAAGACCAATCACCATCTGTTGATTACATAGTTACTGCAAGGAACAATAGTTTAGACGACCAAACTGCTCATGCCAAATTTTTCTCAATTCATAATTATGAGCAACAAAAACTAATGGAAAAGGTGATGACCCAAAGTTGTCAAACTTGTACAACTTGGTAATATCATCAACAATTCCAATTGAAAGAATATGATTAGGATATTTTAGATCCTTGATTACAACTTGGTGAGGTGAAAAATCTATGGTTTTACCTTCACTTGAATGAGTTATTTGATATACTAATAAAAGGTTGCAGGAAATACTTGTAACACATAATACATAATTGAAATGACCATTATCTACCTGAAATGTTATGGACCCTACAACACTAAAAGATATAATATCACCAACAAATATTTTCTTGGTGTTACATTCATTTAGAGAAGAAAATATGGCTTTATCCTTAGCCATATGATAAGATTATCCAGAATCAATAAGCCACTCCTCAAAAGAACAATTATAAGTTGCATTGAAGGAAAAACCAGAAGTAGAAAGTGCATGTCCATGAGAAGAAGAAGAAGATTCAATATTGATGTTGTGCTTCTTCATCATTTCTTCTAAGGCTTCCATCTTTTTAAAACATTTAGACTTCACATGACCATATTTCCCACAAAATTTTCAATGTCTATCAGTCTTCTTACATTTGTATTTTGTTCCCTTTTCACCATTAGGAGCAGAAGTTGGTTGAGAGGGTTTGGAACCTTTGTTTTTCTTTTTGTTGTGGCAATGATGTTGCTTCTTGGGATTCTTAGATTTATATTTATATTGGACCACTAAGGATTTGTTGGATGCACCTGCAGTGTTGATCAATCCAAGTTGCACAATATCATCAGACATCACAAAAGGACTCAAGAGAGGATTCTTTATAAGCACTCCCTGGAGCTTCTCTAGTGGAATAGAATTTAGATACAAAAATAGAATATTCACTACCAATCTTAGAAATAATAACATATATGCATCAATCTTTATTCAAATCTAGTTGGCACTCTATACATAAAATTCTAAGTGTTTTGAAATTAGATGAGTAATATTCAATGCAAGTAAAATCATTTGGACTTAAGTTACTAACTGATTTTCCAACTGGAAAGATCAAATAATATTTTGTTTACCAAACACAACTTCAAGTTTTTCCCAAGCTTTATTGGGGGCATTAATTTCTTTAACGTGAAACCTTAAATCAGGAGATATGGGAATTCTCATTATTCCATGGGATTCATCATTTCTATTAATCCATTTGGCATAATTTTCATCATCAGTGGGTTCTTGTTCTTTTCCCAAGATAATCTGGTACAATTCTTTACTTCTTAATAAATCCTTGATATGGGATTTCCATTGGAAGTAGTTGGTGCTAATAATTAAAATATCACTGGTAGAAACCATATTAAATCTGTAGTGAATATGGATTCACTGGTAGAAACCATATTAAATGTGTAGTGAATATGGATTTAAACACTTAAATTTTTTGTTTGGATGGAAATCTCTCGAAAAAATAGTCTATTTAAAAAAAACGGCACTAGAAACAGACTTTAGATGTGAAAGTTATGCCCTTTTGAAAAAAGACATAAATGGTAACCAAAGAGCCATGTGACAAGTAGATGTTGGTCCACGTGGTGATACCCCTCCTTCTAAAAGATTCACTTTTACAAATAATTTTCATATGAAGTGGCCCGCTTTTATAGAATAAGCGGGATCACTTTTACATTGAAGTTATTTTATAAATTAAAGTTGCATGCAAAATAAATAACTTAACATAAAATATTAAAACTACTTATAGTGATTCACTTTTATAATTTAAGTGAAATACACTTTACAATGGATGCCTGAATTTTTTTTTTTAAAGTAACAAAAAAGAGACTTGAACTCAATACCTCTTACTTAATAAAGCAATTTTTAACCAAGTGAGCTAGTGCAAAACATATTATATTTTTTAGAAGGAGAATTGTCGTTGTCGTTTTTTCTTAAGATGGCCTTGGAGAGCGTGCTCATAAAAAAATATTTTCACACACAAAAAAAAAAATCTTCTCTATGGTAACAAGGATTAGATCTCGGTTATCTTACCTGGAAAATGAAAAATTTCTCTCTATTTATGATTTACCAAGATCGCATAGAGAACACGACAAAGACCATACATAGATAGAAAAAACATTTCCTCTCTATTTTTTATTTTTCGATATAGCACAAAGCATAGGGAAACGAGCATATGCAGATCGAGAAGAGTATCAACCCGGAAATAAAAAAACAAAAAATGAAATAAAATTGAAATATTATCTCTTTAAAAATTTGAAAAGGGCATATTCGGTATTTATACCTCCAGATCTGATTAAAATGGTTGTATCTTGGGAAAACTAAAACCTTTTCAATTGAAATGAAAAGCATTACTGAAATAAAAGAGAACTTCGAATGAAATGGAACAAGCCTCCCAACCCAAAAAAATATGAAAATGGCATAAACTAGAGATGCGACAACACAGCTTCAAGATCTTGGTCTACAATGGGAGAGGGTTTTCAAATTCTCTTTGATACCATGTTCGAAAACACATGTATTCCAATAAAGGATGAAAACCTTCAGTAACCACTCACACAACTAGATCAAATATCAACACACTGATGTTTTGACGTGGTAAAACTCCTATGGGAATCCATGGCCCCAACCAACGTGGCCATTTGGAGCAATTTATTAATACAAAATAAAACATTACAAAGATATTTATAAGAGAGTTTATCACAATCGATAAATGACAAATGACTCTCCATGATATTTAGATAGAGATCATGGACCAATAAGGTGTTAAGCTACGGATCAATGTAGCCATTAATATTGAGGAGAATATGATCTATCAGGTCACTCTATGCCGAGAACATATCGTGTCCATCAAATTACCTAACTATAAATGCATACTAATGCATACTAAAGAAACACACTTTTACCTAACAACACATAAGACCAAGTTGATCTTAACTAACTCCTAAGTGTCTAAGTATCCTAATAGTGAGTGCCTAGGGACGACTATTAGTGGTTGTTTCTTGAAACACTTTTTTGTTTATTAAATAAAAAATGATTCAACAATGTACATAATGTATAAATTGTTTAATTTTTCATGTTACTTTGAAACCCTCAATTCCTTTTAAAAAAACAACAAAATACTTTGTTAAAATGATTTGCATTTAAAGGGAAAATTTGAGGGATGTTTAAACATATTCTTTACCAAAATTTCGTTTGGTTCAGGCCTTTTTATGACACCAATGTAAAAACATAAACTTATAGATTTTAATTGTTCAAACAAGCCTAAAAAATCATCTATACCTGATAAAAATTAAAGGGTTTCAAGAGCCAATACGAGGTTTCATTATGTGTTTTTCCAAAGGAAATATTAATTGGGACATTATTCTTTGAACTTGATCAGGATTATTTCACAAGAAGGTATTTATCCCAAATATACTCCTAATAGAGTTTCTAGCTTCCCCTTAGTATAACAAGGAAAAGGAAACATCATGAATAAAATTTGGGAAATGCAAACATGTCCACCGGTGTTATGGATGCTCGTGGGAAGTGGAACAAGGTTTGTGATGCAGGGATGCATCCATTGGGGTTATAGACGCTCATTGGAAATGGAGCAACATAAGAAAGAAGTATCCTAGTTCAAAAGTTATTTAAATTTAAAACCCAAAAAATTTAATTTCCTTCAGAAAAACACATGTCAAAATTTTGGGTTATGAAATCCTATAAAAAATAGGGTCATGATGATTGCTTGAGTTTGTGGAATAAGTATATATCTAAATTGAAAGAAAATGTCTTACATAGTGAAATAAGGTTATTAAAACTGAGAATATGCGACAAATCTATTCAAAGGAGATATTAAATGTTCAGAATACTTAAACCTTTTAAAATTTTCAAAAATCAAAAGATTTTTACTTATTTTGAGATTTTATCAAGTTTTTCTTCAATAGATATCCATAAATAAAACTTATGTAAACCAAAAATGGATAGTTGTACAAATATAGGTTTATTTTATATTATAAGTGTAAATACATCAAAAAATTTCAAAATATAGAAAGGACACCCTTTCTTAATCTTCGTCGATAGGATCTTCTACATTGAAGGAAGGGCTAGGAGAAGTAGAAGGGCCTAAAGGATAAAAATACTATTGAAATCAAGATAACAACAACGACATCTCATAATATGAATGTGCTTCTTAATCTCAGAAATATCCTCCATGATCTTGTCAAGTCTGAATTCAAGCATGATCTAAAAGTATGTTGGCGGCCCCAAAGTAGAACTTCCTTGTTCTTCCTGGTAATTTCCTTTCTTAGCATTTCCCATGCCCAAATGCATGCAACATTTGTGATTTGCAAGAAGCCCCTACCAACAATACTTGCATATTTTGAGCCTAGGATCTAGTGTGTTGTAAGTTCCATGAAAAGGGACAGATGGAAAAGAAGGAGAGACGGTTTTTCTAATTTTTTTGTCTTTTGATGAAACATCAATCGAAGTTTGAACCTCAACCCCCATAATCTCTTCCTTCTTATCAGCTGAATCGTTCTCTTTTCCTTTCTCTAAACCCATTGTCCCTACGAACCATGTATAATCATGAGGACTAACAAATATTTTACTACGGAAATTTAAACACAAGAAAGGTGATTAGAACTAATGCGAAGTATACCTCCCTGATTATTCTATTTATAGAAATTTTCATATCAAAGAAGGCATAATTGTGAATAATTTCAAAATATTTGAAGTACATCTTTCTTCAGCTAATTAATCACCAAAATACTTCACATTATATCATGTTATTAATTGAGCAACAATAACTAAATCTTAGATGAAGAAAAATGATTGATTGATAACCTATGTGTTAACTATTATGTGTGTTAAAATCTTTTCACAAATTTAATTGAATGACGGCTAATTTGACCCCTAGCCCAACCAAAAAGGCACTAAATCTATGATCCTTAATGCCTCACAAGGAAGCATTATCCCCATTCATAGCCAAATTTTGTAACTAAACACAATTATTTAAATATTTATACTACTAAATGATAAAACCCCCCAAAAATTTTCCTTAATAGCTTAATTTTTTTTCCTTAAGTTTAAAATTTTCTTAGGTTAGAGATAAGCTAGATTAACTTAGGTTTAAAAGATGTTTTAAATGTAATTATATCAGGAGTGATTTAAATTAAATATAAAAATTAACATAATCAACCCCCAGATATGACGGTTGTGAAAAGACAAGGATCAATGAGTTAGATCGATTTCGAGGGATCAAGGTGCACAACATATAATATAATGTAAACTGTCAATCCAATGAACCATTTGGAAGGCATGTGGCTTAGAAACACTTAATTGGCAATTTATTCAATTTTATAAAACCACCTACCCCAAGCTCGAAACTACCTTGGTATCATAAACCACCATCATACTATTTTTCAGTTGGGAGTATTTAAAACATGTCGGCCACACAATCATTGAAATCCAACCACAAATTGAAACATAATATGACATTTAATAAAATTTTAACTAGATTAGTAATAGTCTGTCACCTCACATTTATTGTTAAAATTCATTTGAGCGTAGGATACAAGATCCTGAGTTTTTGAAGTTGCTTCTATAATCTGCAAAACGAGGTACAAATTTTTCGAGTGGAATTTTTCCAGGGGATCAAATTTTTCTCAAAATTCAAAGTGCACAGAATCGCTTCAAATAGAACGGGTGCATAGGCCTCGTCGTCACGAACCCAACGCAACTCGAACGGGTTCAAACGAACGTCGGATGAGTGAGATACTTGTTCTGTTCAAATCATCAAACAAGCAAAAAAAAAATGTGTTGACTGTACAGTCCGTATGGATGCTGATGTGGCAGGGTCGTATGATGATGTGGCAGGGTCGTATGCTGATGTGGCAGGGATAAGTTGGCGGACAGTTGGAAGTTTGATGGTCGAATCATTTCTTGACATGTGGCATATTTGTGGTGAATGGATTGGTGACATGTGGCCCAAGCAAGGGTTGCCATGTGTCACCTGGGCATTGGTTAAAATTTGTGTAGTCGGTAGGACTCGACCCCACGACCTCTGAGCAGGGGTATAGCTTTGGGAAGGGCCGCCCAACTAGCGTTCCACCCATGTGGTTCTTACCACTATACATTTTTTATTATATTTAAGTTTGAATTATATATTGGTTGGGCGTGGTCCGGGCCGGGGCTAACCCCCGGCCCCCATTCACATGTGGCTTACCATATGACCTACCAGCGCGTGTTTTTCAAATGAATTCGGAGCCTTGCAGGCCTGGACACTTGGCGTGTTACCATAAGTTTTAAACCTTGGCCCTTTTTATGTGTGGGTGTGGTCATATGGCCATATGTCCAACGGTTTGGCGGTTAGGGGCTAGGTTCCCTAATCGTCCTACAGTTTGCACAATTTTCGGTTATGCGCCTGGTGCTAGGTTTTAGCATGTAAATGAGCCCGTGAGCTAGGTTGGACACACAGAGGTGCATTTTGGCGATCCAGAGACAACAAGTTTGAAGGGGAACTTCCAGGAAGCCTATCTTCTTTAATTTTTGGCCAAATCAGGGGCCGAAAAAGCCTAGCTAGGGGTTTTTGGACGTTTTGAAGCCATTCGAGCCATCTATTTGGAATTTTGAGTAATGTAAATCACATATTTTATCACTTTGAGAAAATAATATAAAAGATCCATTGAAAGTTGGACCAGGAGATGTAGCCCAAGAGGGGGGTGAACTCCTTTATCATTTGTTGTGTTATGTGTTTACTGTTCACTGTTATTTGTTGCTTATTATCTGCATCTTGAATGTGTAATTTCTATAAAAAAAAATTGTTTGCAAATTGATCCTTTTGCATAAGAACACTTGAATTAAAACTTGCAAATATTTTCAAAAATACAAGCCTTTATCATTTTTCAGATCAAGCTGGTATCAGAGCTTAGGTTTTTGAAGGCTTGATTATTTGCAAGTGTTTTGTTTTTTGATGCTCACAAGGTTGAAACTCACAAGAGGAGAAGGTCAACTTGTAGAGCCAAGTTCTCATCCTTCAAGAAGAAAAATTATATCATCACCTCAAGCTTCAAGGAGGCATTCACCAAGTATGGCTCATGAAGAGAGTCATGAAAATATTCCTACAGAAGATGAAGATCTCAGAAAGGCTTTCATGGAAATGAGAGAAATGATGAAATTCTTGATGGAAGAAAGAAATACAAGGTTGCAAGGTGAAGGCTCCAACCCTTCAAAGAACAAGGGAGACAGTGGTGATAAAACTCCAAATGGAAATGGAGGGAATGGTGCTTCTCCACCACCCTCACCTCCATCTTCCTCTTCTTCTACCAGTTCACAACCTCTTCCAAATTCTCCAAAGGGGCATGGTAAAATTCCTCCACAAATTCCTTTGTTAAAGCTTGATATTAAATTTGAATTGCCAATGTACAATGGAGAGGTAAATGTTGAGAAATTAGATAACTAGATTTGTCAGATTGAGGTGTATTGTAGGATACAAAAAATTCAAGATGATGAAACTAAGATTCAACTTGCTTCTTTAAGATTCGATAGTGCAGCACTCATTTGGTGGGAAGCCAAGACTCAAGAGGACATGAAGAAACATGGTAAAATTTTAACCTATTGGAATGATTTTATTGTTGCAATTAAAAAACAATTTTACCCATTGGCATATATGCAAAAAACTATTATGGATTGGCAAAATTTTAGACAAGCTAAAGGGAAAAATGTGCAAAGATTTACTCAAGAATTTAGGAGAAGAGCTTTGGTTTTTGGAGTAGATTTTTCTTCTCAAGAAACTTTACCCAAATAAATTGGAGATTTACATAGTTACTTGAAACATACAATACTCATGTTTAACCCTTCAAGTCTAGATGAAGTTTGTGTTCAAGCAACTCATTTGGAAGCAAGAGGAAGGAATGAAACTCATGAGGGTAACAAGAAGCCTTTCAGTCATGGAGACAAAGGAAAGAGGAAGATCAAGGGCAATGGAAAAAAGAATGATGTTGTTAAGAAAGAGGGAGAAAAATTTACATGCAAACATTGTTCAAAAGATGGCCATGATGAAGACCATTGTTGGAAACTTCATCCTGAAAGAAGACCCAAAAAGTTTGGCAACAAAGGGAAGTC
>ML779976.1:249226-264442 GCA_009831015.1 Picea engelmannii
GGTTTGATCAAAATTGGATCTTCCAAGTGGAATTTATGGTAACTTCCCACAACTTGCCGATTTTTTGACTTTCCAGGAGATCTCACTTGTATAGCATTCCCCGCACAAAATAGTTGGTATAAAATTCTAAAAAATCATACCAGAAATACTAAAGACTGTCCACGATCCAATGAAACTAGTCCCACTTAATTTGGATACTCTAGGAAGAAGTTATGATTGTTTTACCTGGAACACCTTCTTGAGACTAGTCAATAGGACTAGTCAGATACCCTATCTTACATAGGGTGTATCTACAAATTTAAGATGACCTAGAAGCTAAACTTTTTACAACAGATACCTTACTAATTTTTTTGAATAGCCTCTGGAGTTTAGGGTCTGAAACGTTACAGAAAAAGTCTTATAGTGAAAATTCCACAATGACTCAGTTCAGGATGATTCTCGAACCCTATCTATTACAGGTTGTATCTCTGAAAGTATAAGGCCTCGGGAGCTAAAATTTGAACCCAATGTACCTTGATTCGTCTGATAAATATCCTCCAATCCATTCCTTCTAAAACATTGTATAAAAAAAGTTATAGTGAAAATTCCAAGGTGTCTCAGATGTAGCAGCGAAACCCCAAGACCTTGAGCTCTGATACCATATGTTAAGAACCAAATATCAATATAGAATAGAAAAACCTCATAAAAAGTACTCAACGCCTTGAAAAAGAGATAATTTTAGATAATAAGCCTCTTCGAGGGGGCAACCCCCTTTTACCCCACTTAAATGTTCAAGTACAAGATTATTCAAAATGAAAATGTCTCCTTGGTATATATAGGAGACTAGGAGGTATAATTACAACTAATGGCCTAAATATTACATAAATAAAATAACATTACTAATATAATATGCCCCAATTAAGGGGTAATGAGCCAATATTAGGGATTAACATCCATGGGCACTAGAGGAGAAAGTCGTGGATCTGTGAAAAGGATTTTGAAAGGTTAAGAAGTGATTAGAGTTGTTAAAAGACAAGGATCAATGACTTAGATTGATTTCGAGGGATCAAGGTGCACGACCTATAATATAAGTAAAATCTCAATACACCGAACCATTTGGAAGACACGTGGCTTAGAAACACTTAATTTGGGACTTTATTCAAGTTTATAAAACCACCTACCCCAAGACCAAAACTGCCTTGGTATCATAAAACCACCATCATACTATTTGTCAATTGGGAGTATTTAAAACATGTCGGCCACACAATAATTGAAAGCCAACCACAAATTGAAACATAAGATGAAATTTAATAAAATTTTAACTAAATTAGTAATAGTCTGTCACCTCACATTTATTGTTAAAATTCATTTGAGCATAGGATACAAGATACCGACTTTTTTAAGTTACTTATAATAACCTGCAAAATGAGATACAAATATTTCGAGTGGAGTGGAACCCACACAGACAGGAAAGTTAAGAAGACAACTCAACTTTTTAAATTGTCTTAAATTTCTCTTGAAAAGAGGTCTATCCTGAGTTTATTAAAAACATATCGCAAAGCCTTCAATGACCCCTATAAGGAAATTTGCTACCTCTCAATAGCCAACAACAAAAAAACATGGTTTTCAAACATCTCACAAATAACCAATTTGAGATCTTTGAAATTGAAATAATAGTAAAATTTGTCGAGCAGCTCAAAAATACAATATTCACCAATTTTAGTAACAATACTGAACATTTACCTACATGGAACTTTGGTTTAGCGATGGAAATTATCCCTACTACTTTCCACTTTCTAGAATTGGTGCTTATGTGTGCTTAAAACTATGATTCAACATAGAGGATTATCATGGATAAAAAAAAAAAAAAATTCTAAGTTTCAGAAAATATTATTGTAGAAATTTTATCACTATCTGGAAACAAAGAAACAATAGATGAAGATTCCCTTTCCCTAGAGATTAGTTCACTTCCAGTATAAAAAAAAGGCTTATTTTCATAACAGATTTGATAATTACACCAAATGGACTTGAATTAGTCTTCCTTTAGAATCGTCATTATTTAAAAATTAAGTTAAAGAGGTTATAACTATGATCTGTTTAGTCCTTGGATATAACAGTGACACTCTGATGGATGCTATTATCTTATCTTTTTCATTGAATCTTTCCAAAGGAACCAAATTTAATTATGCAAAATACATTTATGATATTATTCATGAACAATTAGCATTCTTTGATGATTGGAAAAGTTTTAGGTATCAATCATATTCAGTTTATCTATTGATGCATCAACAACCTTCTCATTTTGAATCTTTAAAATTCAAGAAAGTAGAACAAGGAAATGTCACTCATGTTATTGAATGAAATAATTTTGTGAAGAATCATGGTCAAAAGAAAGGTTATAAGTATTTTATTGATCAGGTTATGGCCATTGTTTACATTTTAATTCATAATGAGCCCCCTCCAAGGATATTCTATAAATGTAGAAATGATTTACAACTGAGACAACAAGTGAAGGTTGGAGACTTGTATATTTCTGAAAATTATACAATAATAAGGGTGTATGGGTTTGAATCATGACCTTACTGGTTACTCATTTTTCTTACTCAAAATTTTTTCACTAGAACTAATAAGGAAAAAGTTAAGCTCAAATTATCATCATTTTTATTCAAATTCTAAAAAGACTCTTCTTCAATTCCTAGCTGATTTTTTCTTTTTCATAGTAAAAGATAAGTCAACTTTAGGAAATATAGAAATAACAATGAAAAAAATCAGTTTTGAGCAAGATGATCCTTGGAAATATGATCATTTCCGTGTGATTTCTAATTTGAAACATGAAATTAGTATTCAATATTATGTTCATCACTTAGATATAGCAAAATAAAGATTGGGAAAAAAAATCATGGATAGAAATTTAGTAGTTTCTCCAGTACCAAAGAATAGGTACACCAAAGAAGGAGGACACTCAAAATGGACCTGTCAAATACACTTTTCCATCTTCTTCAGTTATCAATATTTAAGATGATCAAGCTAACCAACTAGTTTATTTCATAATGGAGATGTAACATCCATGGTTTTAATCCCTATGAAATAGAATGTCTTATGTAAATATGACTTAGGATGGCGAGTCAGTATGTTGAGAGGTCAAGGTGCCTAGAAATTTAATACTTTGAATATATTAATAAAATACATCATTGGTTGTAAGACGAAAAAGGAAAGGAGTTATAGGGGGATATGATTCCACAAGAGAGGAGGATAAAGGGGCTAAGTCTTTTATTATTATTTTATTCACCCATCTTGGTTTTAGTTGGGAAAAGTGGTTACATGAGCTTCTTGGGGAGGCCATGTGGTTCATTATTGCATGTATTTATAAAAAACCCATATTTTGGTTGTTTGGGGGTTCATTCATTGTTTCCCATCATTTGGTTCATCATTTCCTCATTCACTCTTGCTCATTCATGTGTTTGGTATGGCATGGAAACGAATGGCTGGAGGTAGAGAGCCATTGTTTGATGGTTGTAAGTAATTGTTGATTATTATAAGAAAGAATGGATTCATGTGTGCATGATATTGATGGAAGATGTGAAAGAATTGTCAACATTTTAGAATCCTTGGAGTTTCCAGCAATGTGATTCCTGACCAATGGCATTGGAGCCCTAGAAAATATTTGGAACTACCTTAGGGACTACATTGTAGAGAAAGGGTTTCAACTCTTTGCATTGTGTAGGATGAAGGGGAAGAGAGCTAGAAAATTAGGATTGTTGTGTGGGTGGAAACACTGTGATGTGTTGTTAGCTAACTATTTTTTGGACAGATGGTTTTCATTTATGACAACCCTTGGATTATTAGAGATACCCCAAAGTTGTGATCAAGATCGATGGTGAGTTAGTCATCATTGATGTCAACAAGAGTGATTGATGTCAACGGATGTGATGGGTTTATTTGGATAAGTATACAAATTGGTCCCCTTATGGCATAGCTCTCAACATGGCCCTTATGGGAAGATGATTTGAAGAAGTATCCAAGAAACCCATAGGTGTGGTCATGAAGCCCAAATTTTTTTTAGGGTTAAGGACATGAAGGAAAATGTAAATATAAGTAACACACTCATAGATGGATAGTCCTCATCATTCTGCTTCCAATGGTAGGTGGAACATCTCGTTGTTCCTCACGTTTGAGGATTTATGAGGTCATAAAGTTGGAAGCCCCAAAGATGGGTTAAGAAGCCCCTATGGAAGCCCCAAATATGGGTTCAGAAGCCCCTAATTAGTTTCAAGTCATTAATGAAAGAGTAAAGTGGTTGTAACAAGAAAGTTCAAGAATCCCTAAAGTTAAGGAAATAGGTTACTTATAAAAAATATATATACACCTCAAGAAGTCACTCATAAGTACATGCACACACACATTCTATTGAATATCTCTAAGTGAATAAGTGATATGGTTTATCTTGTTATTGAAAAATACGAGATCAAATATAAGGTTGCAAAGGAAGGTCCAAGGTGAAATTCTCGTAGTTGCATCAAATGTGAGTAACCCTAGTTTCTAAGGTATATGTGGGTTACATGTTAGAAGAGAAAAAATGTATGCGCGTTCTAGTGGAGGAAAGTGTGGATATCCACGGGCAGTTGAGGATAAAGTCATGGATCTGTGAAAAGGATTGTGAGAGGTTGAGAGGTGATGACGGTTGTGAAAATACAAGGATCAATGACTTAGATCGATTTCAAGGGATCAAGGTGCATGACATATAATATAATGTAAACTGTCAATACACCGAACCATTTGGAAGATATGTGGCTTAGAAACACTTAAGTTAGGACTTTATTCAAGTTTATAAAACCACCTACCCCAAGCCTGAAACCTCCTTGGTATCATAAAACCACCATCTATTATTTGTCAGTTGGGAGTATTTAAAACATGTTGGCCACACAATCTTTGAAATTCAACCACAAATTGAAAGATAAGATGGCATTTAATAAAATTTTAACTAGATTATTAATAGTCTGTGACCTCACATTTATTGTTAAAATTCATTTGAGTGTGGGATAAAAGATCCCAAGTTTTTGAAGTTGCTTCTAATAACCTGCAAGACGCGATACAAATATTTTGAGTGGAGTGGAACCCACATAGACGGGAAAGTTAAGAAGACAACTCATCTTTTAAAATTGTCTTAAATTTCTCCTGAAAAGAGGTCTATCCTAAATTTATTTAAAACATCGCTCAAACCCTTGAATGATCCCTATAAGGAAATATGCTACCTCTCAACAACCAACAACAAAAGAACCCAGTTTTCAAACATCTCACAAATAAACACTTTGACGTCTTTGAAATTGAAATAACGGTGAAATCTGTTGAGGAGCTCAAAACTACAACATTCACCAATTTTAGCAACAATAGTGAACATTTACCTACATGAAACTCTGGTTTAGCAAGGTAAATTGTCCCTACTACTTTTCACTTTCTAGAATTGGTGCTTATGTTTGCTCAAAAATATGATTCAACATAGAAGGTTATCATGGATAAAAAAAACAAAAAACAGTTTTCTAAGTTTCAGAAAATGTTATTGTAGAAATTTTATCACTATCTGAAAACAAAGGAAAAATAGATGAAGATTCCCTTTACCTAGAGTTTTGTTCACTTCCAATATAAAAAAAGGCTTATTTTCATAACAGATTTGATAATTACACCAAATGGACTTGAATTAAGTCTTCCTTTAGAATCGTCATTATTTAAAAATTCAGTTAAAAAGGTTATAACTATGATCCGTTTAGTCCTTGGATATAATAGTGACACTCCGATGGATGCTACTATCTTAGCTTTTTCATTGAATCTTTCCAAAGGAACCAAATTTAATTATGCAAAATACATTTATGATATTATTCATGAACAATTAACATTCTTTGATGATTGGAAAAGTTTTAGGTATCAATCATATTCAGTTTATCTATTGATGCATCAACAACCTTCTCATTTTGAATCTTTAAAATTCAGGAAAGTAGAACAACAAAGAAATGTCGCTCATGTTATTGAATGAAATAATTTTGTGAAAAATCATGGTCAAAAGAAAGGTTATAAGTATTTTATTGATGAGGTTATGGCCATTGTTTACATTTTAATTCATAATGAGACCCCTCCAAGGATATTCTCTAAATGTAGAAATGATTTACAAATGAGACAACAAGTGAAGGTTGGAGACTTGTATATTTCTGAAAATTATATAGTAATAAGGGTGTATGGGTTTGAATCATGACCTTACTAGTTACTCGTTTTTCTTACTCAGAATTTTTTCACTAGAAATGATAAGGAAAAGGTTAAGCTCAAATTATCATCATTTTTATTCAAATTCTAAAAGGACTCGTCTTTAATTCCTATCTGAAGTTTTATTTTTCATAGTAAAAGATAAGTCATGTTTAGGAATTATAGAAATAACAATGAAAAAATTCAATTTTGAGCAAGATGATCCTTGGGAATATGATCCTTTCCATGTGATTTCTAATTTGAAATATGAAATTAGTATTCAATATTATGTTCATCACTTAGATGTGGCAAAAGAAACATTGGCAAAAAAAAAATTATGGATAGAAGTTTAGTGGTTTCTCCAATACCAGAGCATAGGTACACCAAAGAAAGAGGACACTCAAAACGGACCTGTCAAAGACACTTTGCCATCTTCTTCAGTTATCAATATTGAATATGATCAAGCTAACAAAGTAGGTTATTTGATAATGGAGATGTAAAATCCATGGTTTTAATCCCTATGAAATAGAATGTCTTATGTAAATATGACTTAGGATGGCAAGTCAGTGTGTTGAGAGGTCAAGGTTCCTAGAAATTTAATACTTTGAATATATTAATAAAATACATTGTTGGTTGTAAGAGGGACAAGGACAAAATTTATAGGGGGATACGATTCCACAAGAGAGGAAGATAAAGGCGCTAAGTATTTTATTATTATTTTATTCTCCCATCTTGGTTTTAGTTGGGAAAAGTGGTTACATGAGCTTCTTGGGAGGCCATGTGGTTCATTATTGCATGTATTTAAAAAAAAAACCTATTTTGGTTGTTTGGGGGTTCATTCATTGTTTCCCATCATTTGGTTCATCATTTCCTCATTCAATATTTCTCATTCATGTGTTTTGTATGTCATGGAAATGAATGGTTGGAGGTATAGAGCCATTGCTTGATGGTTGTAAGTAATTGTTGATTATTCTAGGAAAGAATGGATTTGTGTGTTCATGAGATTGATGGCGGATGTGAAATAATTTTCCACAATTGAGAATCCTTGGATTTTCTAGTAATGTGATTCCTGAACAATGGCACTGGAGCCCTAGAAAATATTTGGAACTACCTTAGGGACTACATTGTAGAGAAAGGGATTCATCTATTTGCGTTGTGTAGGATGAAGGGGAAGAGAGATAGAAAATTAGGATTGTTGTGTGGTTGGGAAAACTGTGAGATGTTGTTAGCTAATTGTTTGTTGCACAATTATTTTTCATTTATGTCAACCATTGGATTGTTTGAGACACCCCATAGTTGTGATCAAGATTGATGGTGAGTTAGTCGTCATTGATGTCAACAAGAGTGGTTGATGTCAAAAGATGTGATGGGTTTATTTGGAGAAGTATCCAAAGTGCTCCACTTATGGTGTATCTTTCAACATGGCCCTCATGGGAAGATGATTTGAAGAAGTATACTATAAAACCATAGGTGTGGTCATGAATCCCAAATTTTTTTTTATGGTTAAGGAAATGAAGGATAGTGTAAATGTAGGTAACACACTCATAGATGGATAGTCCTCGTCATTGTGTTTCCAATAGTAGGTGGAACATCTCGTATTTCCTCATGATTGAGGAGTTGTGAGGTAATGAAGTTGGAAGCCCCAAATATGGGTTAAGAAGCCCCTATGGAAGCCCCTAATTAGTTTCAAGTCATTAATGAAAGGGTAAAGTGGTTGTAACAAGAAATTTCAAGAAGCCCTAAAGTTAAGGAAATTGGTTACTTATAAAAACTATATATACACCTCACGAATTCACTCATAAGTACATTCACACACACATTCTATTGAATATCTCTAAGTGAATAAGTGATATGGTTTATTTTGTTATTGGAAAATCTGAGGTCAAATCCAAGGTAGCAAGTCTGAGGTTGCAAAGGAAGGTCCAAGGTGAAAGTCTCGTCGTTGCATCAAATGTGAGTAACCCTAGTTTTTGAGGTATCTGTAGGTTACAGGTTATAAGAGAAAAAATGTATGCAAGTTGTAGTGGAGGAAAGCGCGGATATCCACAGGCAGTAGAGGAGAAATTCGTGGATCTGTGAAAAGGATTGTGAAAGGTTGAGAAGTGATGCTTGTACCAGGTTGTTGATGCCTAGGTTGGTTTACTCATTTGTTATCTGATACAACAAGGTGTCCACGGGATCAAAGGTATGCTTATGTGTTTTTTTTAAGGCTTATGCTTATGTTTTTATGGCACCTTCATAGTGGTGATGATACATGGTTTGGTACTCCTTGGTGATGACATGATACCTTGTTAGAAGTACACTCTTGGCTATCCTGATATCTGGTTTGGTATATGTTATGGTTATGGTTTATTATTAGAGACATATATTTATGATTTTGGTACATGATTGAGATACACACTTGGTAAAGGTAGCACATGTATGAGATACATCTCTTGATGATATTGGTACTTGGTTGGATGATTGGCATGTTGTTTGAGGTATATGGTTGATGATATGGTGCATGGTTAGAGGCATATGTTGGTGATCTTAGTACATCCTTGAGTACCTTGTTGAGGCACTTCATTGTTATGGTACCTTCTATATTGTATATGGTTGAGGAACATCTCATGGTATATGATTTATGATACATGGTTGATGCACTTGGTATAATACGTGGTTGATGTACTTGGTGTGGTACATGGTTGATGGTATGGTTTAGGTTTATGATGTGGTATATGGTTGATACATGGTATGGTACAAGTGTTGGTGCATTGTTGATGCACAATTTGGTATAGGTGTTGGTGCATGGTTGATGCACGATTTGTTGCAGATGTTGATGCATAGTTGATGCATGGATGGTACAGGTTGATATGCATGGTTGGAACAGGTTGATGTACATGGTTTATGAGTGATGTACATGTTTTATGTATATGGTTTGGTGATGGTTTTTGTATCCATGTGAGTGGATCTGGTTGATGATGATATATCAGTGATAGAGATAGTGACAGTGACAATGACAGTGACATGTTATAGGTTGATGTGACAGTGATAGTGGCAGTGATTGTGGTAGTGATAGTTGGTCTAAAGTTATATTCTAGGGTAGCAAGACAAGGAAAATAAAGGGGGTTGTATCCTCCTTCTGGTTGGTGTCGGAGAACTCAGGGAGTTGGAGCTTCCTTCAGGTTGGGGCCTGAGAATCAGGGGGTTGTAGTCTCCTTCCAGTTGTAGCTAGAGAATTGGGAAGTTGGTTCTTCCAATGAATGTATTCTTAACAATATATAAGAAATCATTCTGTGCTTTTCTTCCATTTAGGTTTCCATGTAAATTTTGGTGTACTTTGTATTTGATGTGATGTTGTTGATGTGATGTTTCTTATGTTTATATGTTCATGATGTATTGAATCAAATCATAGAGGATACAATGATGATATATTGTTGATTAAGTAGAAGTTTACATATTGTGTTTAAAAGTGGTATAATTTATCATACTGATTCACCCCCCCGCCTCTCAGTATTCCAAAAATTGGTATCAGAGCAAGTTCCTTCAGGAAATAATTTAACCACTAGAAGGAAGATCATGCAGTACACTTTGTTTGTGATACCACAATTTCATGGTCAGAATGGTCAGAGATTTTAAATGTGGAGTATCAGGATGAAAACATTCTTAGAGGCACAAGGGTATGCTATTTGGAAATTATTTATTACAGGAGACACCGTTAAAAAGAAACTGAAGATTGCAGCCAAGAAGGAATTGAAAAGAAACAGCATAATAGCAATGAATTTCATCTGGGAAGGATTATGTGATTCAGTAAGAGAGAAAATTGGAAAATGTTCATTAGCTAAAGAACTTTGGGACAAGATACATAATATCTACTTTTAAAAGTCTCCCATCACAAAGCTAGAGAATGCTAAAGAATATGCAAGAACATAACAATAAGAAATATTCTCATCATGTCAGACAGATTCAAAAGAAGAAAATTGTGAAGAAGGAATAGTAGATATTGAAGAATAATTAATCATTTATTTAGACAAATTGACAAAAGAAATGAATAAAAAAAAGTCTCTCGAGGAACAATTAGTCATAATAATTCTCAAGAAAGTTCCAAAGAATCCCAACAAGTCATCATGAATCTAAAAGCTCAGCTGGAAGAATCCAAAAGGATTGAATAAACTTATAAAAGTCAGATGGAAGAGAAGCAATGTTCGGAATCCAAAATAGCAGAAGAAACAAAGGAGGTAGAGAAGAGAGAGAGAAGATTTTGACATATCATCTCAAGGAAATATCATAGGACTTTAACAAACTTGAAGCATAATTTAGAAGAAGAAAGAAGACTTGAAAAGAAAATAAACAATTTAAAGATCCAGCTTGAGGAAGCAAAGAGAACATAGAAGTCATAAAGATTCAAATGATGAAGAAAGAAGAAAAGGTTGAGAAGCTTGAAGAATAATTTGTCACATTAAGAGTTAAAATTTTCAAGATCAACAAGATTGTTGAAGAGAGAGAAACATCCACATCATCAAAAAAGAAAGTTGAAGAGAAGTACTCCAGGATGCCAAAGAGGAAGACTGAAGAAAATAGAAAGATTTATGTAGAAGCACTCAAAGGAATAAATCATGGTCAAGAAGAATCAAAGAAAATTAAGTATAATAGAGATACATCTTCAAGAATACCTTCCACATTCAAGCAACAAAGAAGCTTCAATCATGATGAAGGGATCAATAGAATAGAAGATCATGATCATCCAAGGAAGAAATTCAAAAGGACTACACCACAAAAAAGATCATTCACTCCCAGGGATGTAAATTTATTTTATGGTCATTGTTTTAATTGTTCTAACTTTGGACATAAAGTTGTAGATTGCAAGGATTATAGAATAAATGTTCAATTAAGAAATTCTTATGTGGATCCACATAACATTGAATGTTACAAATGCCACAATTATGGTCACATGGCTTGTGATTGTAGAATCATGATGGGTACTCCTATGAAAAATAATATTGACGTTAGATATAAGAAAGTTTGGAACAGAAAACAAGAACGGGTAAAAGAAGAACAAGTGAATGAAGGACACCCAAAAGTCTTACTCTCAGGATTGGAAATAGTACAAGATCAAGAAGAATATATAGGAAAAAAGGAAGATGTCAGATACAGGAAGGTTTCAAGAATAAATGGAAAACAAGAAGAGCATGTGAATAAAGAACAAGTCCCAAAAATCACAGGATTTTCAGTAGTGCGAGAAAGAATAGAAGACCAGGTGAATAAAGAGTAGACCCAATAAATTGTACTCTCTAAAATTTTAGTGCAACATCATAATGAATCTATAGGACAAAAGGAAGAAGCTAGAGTTCAAAGAGATTATGGGTCTACAGACGAAGAGGAATATTACTTCGCATTAGGGAAGATTCCTCCATTGTTCTAAGCCTTCTAACTTGGAGACTCCCAGTAAACATGAATATCAAATAGGGGGAGTCTATGCAGTATCCAATACAAATAAGAGAACCATCCATCGATAAGTTGAAGTGTTTGCGGAGATAGATTCAGAGTAGTCATGCAGCAGAACAAGAGAATGACAGATTGATAGATTGAGAAGCAGTGTTCACATGCATATATTAGAGGAATCTCATTGAAAAACTTTCCAGGAAGGGATATTTTCATTACAGGTTCAAGGATGTATTGTAGATCAATGGACATATTTGATTCAATCTGAGAAGTAGGAATATGTGATGATCAGTTACAACAAAGAATGCTTCATAATAGTACAGTGACAAATGGATCAACATTGTGGATAGTTGAGCAGCAAAGTTATGGACAATTTATGACATATGGACAGAGATCGATTTATGAGATCATTGGAAGGTTTAGACAGATATATGACATAGCATATTTAAAATTGGAATAAATGGAATTAGTGGAAACAATGGAATCAATTGGTCACAAGAAGACAAGCAGTGAAAGGCATAAAAAAAACAAGGAAAGAGAAATATTCAGACAAAACTATATCATTAGAGGGACATTGTTGAACAGTATTTTCATTGATATCTAAATAGTGAACATAATAGACCATGAAGATTTGAATTCAATAAATTTTTGAATTCTTTTTATATATGTCTAAGATTTACAAGAGGAAGCACCAATGGAAAATAAGCAACACTCAAAGAGAGGAAAGGAAACATACACAGTAAGTCCCATATTGTCATACATCTTGCAGTGAATTCAAGGGAAGATAAATCATCAGAGAAAAAGATCCATAAAGGAAGATCAATAGAAATATCTACAGGGGGAGTTATCCTTTTTCCCATTATTTCAAAGGAAGAGAAAGATTCAAGCACATAAATTCAGAGAAGGTATACTTTTAGGGGGAGTCACTCTTTTCTATCAAAAGAGAAGAGGAACTTGGAAAGAAACATGAGGACATAAACATGTGAAGAGAAAGAACAAGATGCATGAATATAGGGGGAGGAGCCCCAAAGAGAGATACCCTTTTCCATTGATGTCAAAGGGGGAGAGAAAGAAACATTGATGAGGAGAAATGGTCACATGGGGAGCATGAGTATTGGAGCATCAGTGTTGTCATCAATATTGGTGTTTCCATCAATTCCAAAGGGGGGGATTGTTGGACAGTTGGTTGACATTGATGTCAACCCTTGGAGTATTTGATATACCCTAGAGTTGTGATCAAGATCAATGGCGAGTTAGTTGTCATTCATGTCAACCCTTGGAGTATTCTATATACCCTAGAGTTGTCATCAAGATTAATGGCGAGTTAGTTGTCATTGATGTCAACAAGAATGGTTGATGTCAACATATGTGATGGGTTTCTTTGTAGAAGTCTCCAAAGTGGTTCGCTTATGGCATAACTCTTATCATGGCACTCATGGGAAGACTCTTTGAAGAAGACTACAAGAAACCCATAGGTGTATTCATGAATCCCGAAGTTGTTTGAGGTTTAAAGACATGAAGGACAGTATAAATGTAGGTAACACACTCATAGATGAATAGTCATCATAATTGTGTTTCCAACATTAGGTGGAAAGTCTCCTAGTTCCTTATGATTGAGGAGTTATGAGGTCATGAAGTTGGAAGCCCCAAAGATGGGTTAAAAATCCCCTATGGAAGCCCCAAAGATGGGTTAAGAATGCCCTAATTGGTTTCAAGTCATTAATGAAAGGGTAAAGTGGTTGTAACAAGAAATTTCAAGAAGCCCTAAAGTTAAGGAAATAGGTTACTTAGAAAAAGTATATATACACCTCAAAAAGTCACTCATAAGTACATTCACACATGCATTTTATTGAATATCTCTAAGTGAATAAGTGATATAGTTTATCTTGTTATTGGAAAATATGAGGTCGAATCTTAGGTAGAAATCATGAGGTTGTGAAGGAAGGTTGAAGGTGAAAGTCTTAGAGTTGCAACAAATATGAGTAACCCTAGTTTATGAGGTGTCAATAGGTTACAGGTCAGCAGGGCATGGATGTACACAAGTTGCAGTGGAGAAAAGAGTGGATATCCGTGGGTAGTAGAGGAGCAAGTTGTGGATCTGTGAAAATTCTTGTGAAAGGTTGAGAAGTGATGCTTGTACCAAGTTGTTGATGCCCAGGTTGGTTTATGCCTTTGTTATATGATACAACAAGGTGTCCACAGGATCAGAGGTATGTTTATGTGTTAGTTTTAAGGATTATTCTTATATTGTTATGGCACATGCATAGTGGTGATGATACATGGTTTGGTACACCTTGGTGATGACATGATACCTTTTTAGAAGTACACTCTTGGCTATCTTGATATCTGGTTTGGTATATGTCATCATTATGGTTTATTATTAGAGACATATCTTTATGATGTTGGTACATGATTGAGATACACACTTGGTAATGGTAGCATATGTATGAGATACATCTCTTGATGATATTGGTACTTGGTTGGATGATTGGAATGTTGTTTAAGGTATATGGTTGATGATATGGTGCATGGTTAGAGGCATATGTTGGTGATCTTGGTACATGCTTGAGTACCTTGTAGAGGCACTTCATTGTTATGGTACTTGGTGTATGGTATATGGTTGAGGAACATCTCATGGTATATGATTTATGATACATGGTTGATGTATGAAATGATACATGGTTGATGCACTTGGTATAGTATATGGTTGATGTACTTGGTGCGGTACATGGTTCATGGTATGGTTCAGGTTTAATGCATGATATGGTACATGGTTGATACATGGTATGGTACAGGTGTTGGTGTATTGTTGATGTATGGTTTGGTATAGGTTTTGTTGCATGGTTGATGCACGGTTTGGTGTAGGTGTTGATGCATGGATGGTACATGTTGATATGCATGGTTGGCACAGGTTGATGTACATGGTTTGGTGATGGTTTTTGTATCCATGTGAGTGGATCTAGTTGATGATGGTATATCAATGATAGAGACAATGACAGTGACAATGACTGGTTGATAGGTTACAGGTTGATGTGACAGTGACAGTGACAGTGACATTGATAGTGACAGTTCCAGTGATTGTGGTAGTGAAAATTGGTCTACATTTATATTTCAGGGTGGAAAGATGAGGAAAGGAAAGGGGGTTATATCCTCCTTCCGATTGGTTCTAGAGAACTCAGGGAGTTGGAGCTTCCTTCAGGTTGGAGCCTGAGAATCAGGGATTTGTAGCCTCCTTCTAGTTGGAGCCAGAGAATTCAGGGAGTTGTAGCTTCCTTCACACTTGAGCCTGTAAATAGGGGTTTGTAGCCTCCTTCCAGTTGTAGCTGGAGAATTGGGAATTTGGTGCTTCCAATGAATGTATTCTTGACAATATATAAGAAATAATTTTGTGGTTTTCTCCCATTTAGGTTTCCACATAAATTCCGGTGTACTATGTATTTGATGTGATGTCACTTATGATTATATTCTCATGATGTATTGGATGAAATTATAGATGATACATTGATGATATATTGTTGATTAAGTTGAAGTTTATATATTATGGTTAAAAGTGGTATAATTTCTCATAATGATTCACCCCCCCCC
>ML779976.1:267858-287597 GCA_009831015.1 Picea engelmannii
TCTCTCTCTCTCTCTCTCTCTCTCTCTCTCTCTCTATATATATATATATATATATATATATATATATATATATATATAATCTTCTAATGATGGTTGTTGTGCCCAGAAAGAGGAAGTTACTCCATGGCTAAAAGTATTGATGGTGTCGCATATGGAATCCATCCATATGAAGGAAACAATATGAAGATGAAATGTTGAATAAGAGGTTGATGAAGGAGGCATGGTAGCTCCTACTAATACTAACTAATAAGGTAACATTAAACCAGTTAAATGATAGCTATCCAGGTATGAATTTGATGTGTTATGTTGCATAATTGATGAAGGGAATTTAGGTAGTAATTCCCTCAGCCATAATTTAACATTTAAAGTGATTATTATTATGTTTTTTGAATGCATTCATTGGAATGATTTACCATTTGGTATGGTAAAGGCTGAAAGACTGTGATATTTATAAACATTATTTAACTTTAGAATGCATTCATATGACATAACAATGTATAGGAATGTGTTGGTCATGAGTTAATAACCAAACCAAATAGGGGGGTATAAACTTGTTATAGAAATGAATGCCAACATAACTAGTTATGTGTAAGGCCATGACATGTTTAGATATGGAAAGGCTATGGTGCCACACAAGTATCCTATAGTATTCCTAATTATAATTGATGTTTCTATTGAAACCCTTTTTCCAACACTGTAGAGCACCAAAGAATCATAATCTTGGTGTTGTGTTTGGGTTGAAAAGTAAGGTATCCAAATAGTCAGGAAAGAAATAGGAAGTGTGTGGATGATGTGTCAAGGAATTGGCAAGACCTTCCAACTCACCATGGTGAGATGCATGACTTTTAAATTATGAAATCAATGCAAAGGTTCATTGAATAGGTATGTATGAATAAATTATAAAAGTGTGCAAGTGGTATGAATAAATTATAAAAGTGTGCAAGTGGTAGAGTTGCACACTTGCGTGCTAAGATAGAGTTGTTTATGCTTAAAAGAATTATTGAATGCATTTTGGTGAATGTGTGTATATATTATATTTCATAGAAATGATTATGATAAGAAATGATTATGATAAGAAATGAAATGATGTGATTATTGCTAACGCATGAAGTTGATAACATTTCAGGAGTTGTTAGATATTGAAACAAGAAAGTTGCAGGTTAAAGTAGTTACATAAAGATGGATTACAAAAAAGCTCTATCAGGGGAACAGAGTAATGAAAATATTGATGGCTAGAAGAAAGAAAAGTTTAGTTGATAGTACATGTATAGATAATGATGGGTTCAATCCAATTAATAGTTGGATTAAGGGAAGTGATTGAATCGGTAGATGTAAACAATTATGAGATCATTTTGTGCATATTTTTAATTGTTTCCATAAAAATATATTGTACATGAGATACCAATATTTTGTTTGGTTCAGTGTAAATTGGGAAAATTGCAGGTAGAGTAGCCTTGGAGATGGAAATGCTAGAATCCCATCAGGAATACTAATGTCTACAACTACAAGAGACAAACATAATGAGCATAAAACTCGTGCATGGAAAAAAAAAAATTCCTATATAAAACAGATTTCAGAAATTAATTATGATATGATAACAAATGTGTTTGGTTGCATGGGAATTGAGAAAACTATAGGAAGAATGGTCTCAAGTATATCATTGTTGTAAGACATAATAAATGATGATTCCTTATACAGAAAGAGTCAATAAAATATGATATGGAACCTCATTAATGAGTAAAATTGTTACGATGATATCTCATAATGGATGTATGTGTGCAATACATATGAGATGTTAGCTATAGAAGTTGGAAGCTCGGGAAGAAGAGAACCAAAATTAAATCAAGCTCAGGGACAAAGGCATGGAATGAATAAAGTCTAGTAGACTTGTTGCAGTCGAAGTTCCTCGAGCTGCAACTTTGACACTTCCTTTCTGAGTGCACAGGAACCTTGAAGAGAAGTGGTAAAACCTGAGGGACTATGGATCGAAGAAGGGGGTACACTTCCTTGGGTTGTGCAGGATGATGAGGAATGAGAGCTTTCTAGTTGGAACTATTTCTAGAAATATACGTTGTGATATCCATATGTATGCTTTGAGCTAGAGTGCCTATGTATGCATGTTTTTTTTAGAGTGGAGTGACAATGTATATAAGCTTTTGGGATGGACTACCTGTGTATATTAAAGTTCGGAGAGACTAGATTTGTAATATTAAGAACATCGGTATGATGTTGTGCACTGACAAAAATGAAAAAATAAGGGGAGGGGGTTGTAACATCCCAGATTTTAATCCCTACGAACTAGAATGTATTATGTGAATATGACTTAGGTTGGTGAGTCGGTATGTTGAGAGGTTGGGGTGCCTAGAAATTTGATACTTTGAATATATTAATAAAATAAATTGTTTGTTGCAAGATAGACAAAGACAAGAGTTATAGGTGGTTATGATTCCACAAGAGAGGGGGATAAAGGGGCTAAGTCTTTTATTATTATTTTATTCACCCATCTTGATTTTAGTTGGGAAAAGTGGTTACATGAACTTCTTGGGGAGGCCATGTGGTTCATTATTGCATATAATTATAAAAAACCTTCTTTGGGTTGTTTGGGGGTCCATTCATCCATTTCTCATTCATTGTTTCCCATCATTTGGTTCATCATTTCTTCATCCACTCTTTCTCATTCATGTGCTAGGTATGGCATGGAAACAAATGGATGGAGGTAGAGAGTCATTACTTGATAGTTGTAAGTATTTTTTTATTATTCCAGGAAGGAATGGATTCCTGTGTGCATGAGATTGATGGAATTTATGAAATAATTATTCATAGTTGAGAATCCTTGGAGTTTCCAGCATTGATATTCTTGACCAGTAGCAGTGGAGCCCTGCAAAATATTTGGAATTTCCTGAGGAACTACATTGCAGAGAAATGGGTTCATTTCTTTGGGTTATGCAAGTTGAAGGGGAAGAGAGATGGAAAATTAGGATTTTTGTGTGGTTGAGAAAACCGTGAGAGATTGTTAGCTAAATGTTGTGTGTTAGAGTCAACCTAGGACATGTCCTTGTGGATTCATAGCTCTGACTCATGGGTTACATGTTGTTGAGAGTGAATGAACAAGATCATCTACGGTTGGGTGGAATGTCCTTGGTCTGCAACCAATTGATGAATTTTTTTTAATAAATATAAGTTCTCTTTGTATTTTATGTATAATGTATATTTTCGTTGTGTATTTATGATCTTTGTGATGTGTTTATATGTACATGCTTGTTGTTAATGTCGTACATGGCATATTGTTATTTTATTTTATGGTTTAGCATGAATCTTATTAATTTCAAGCATTGGTTTCATTTTATTGATTAATTAAATATTTGAATGGAAATTTTAAATTAGTTCTTGAAAGGCATTTTTGAAGTATCGTGGCTCAACTCGGTGGCTAGGTATGTTATAAGAGACATAAAAAAAAACAGAATTCTAGAAGAAACTAGAGGATGATCCAATGGAGGTTGATGAACATGCACCACCTCCCAAAAGGACAAATCTATATTCACAAGCAGAAGAGGAATCAAATTCAGTAGGAGGAATAAACAAGCATTCTTTTCAGAATTTTGTTATTTCAATAACACAATTTGCATCTTCAAGTGATTCAAATTTCAAAGGAGTGTTATAAAAATAGGATCACAGAGAAATAATATAAAACATATGTAGAAATAAAACACAAAAGATACACAATACAATAGAGACACATATATACGTGGTTCGCCCAATATGGGCTACATTTGTGGAGAAATTTCTAGGTCCTTCCTTTATTATTATGAAACAAATGAAGGGATACAACCTACAACACACCCGTTGTAACTTCCTCTTCTTTCTCTCATAGTCTCCTCTCTCATAATACAATATTCACACTCATCCACCGCCACAACACAATTTCCTCATACAGAAAAGAGGGTTTCCTTCTAGGGAAAAAATCCTAACACAACTTCTACCGTCAGATCTGCAACCTAATGATGAATGGTCCAGATTGAATACAGAATTACAATATTTTACAAGGAAATTTTCCCAAAAATTTCTCTTCGATGGAACTTGCCCCCTAGCGACAGATGTTAGGGTGGAATCCCCCCCACACCCCCCATCAAGAAATGGGATCCAAACATGGCTGAAACAAGACCTTTGAATCAGGAAGATAATCAGGCTCCACAACCAACAAGGAGATAGAAGATTCTTTCTAGGAGGATAATTTTCATGAGAACTATCCACCACATAAGAGAAATCAGATGTCTTCACTGAAATGGAGTTCAATAAGAAAGTTGTAAATCAAGAAAAAGGATATTGGTATGGATCAGTCATGAAGGGCTTGCACCACCTAGGTTTTTGTCTTCAATTGATTATGAAAAGGGACTATTCCAAATGGTTTTCCTACAACCCAGAATTGATAAATATGAAAAAGAATTGAGTCCCCACGACTATGAAAAAAAAAATATTTCAATAGATATAAATGCATTTCCTCTAGAAGAAAAGATCCATTGGCATAAGAAAACAAGAGATATGGTAACAACGAATATGATTCAAGCAACTTTGAATGTTAGAAAGTTAAAATTTCAAATAAATAGATTAGAGAACCAATTAAAAGTTCAGAGAGATACTAATAGAGATAGGATGAGTTCAGTAATCAGTTTGGAGAAAAACTTAATTGATTTTGGACATTGATTAGAAGATTAAACATCTATATTTTCCTTGCTGAAGGAAAAAAGATAAATAAATTCAAATCCTAAGGAATAAAATGAATATGAATGTTACATAACATATACATACAATTGAATTGATGGAAATAGAAAAAGAAAAAGAGAAATTCCATAAACAGTTGAAAACTCTACAATACCAAAACAAACATTTGGAAAGAATAGTGGAAAGATTGAATAAGGAAAAGGAAGTTTCCTTATCATAAAGCCTTCAAAAAATAAGCATTCCTAACATAGATATTATACGAGAAGGTTCTGAAGCAGAGCATATTGTAAATATGGAAGGGCAGGTTGCAACATTACAAAAATAATTTAGGTAAGAAAAATATATGATAGAATTAAAGGATTCAAAACTAGTAGAGCTTCAAGAGAATGTAAATAGTAGAAATGTTTTAATTGAACAAAACTATGTTGTCATAGATGAAAAGGACAAAGTTATAGCTCACGCTAGTGTCCAGATTGCATAATTTGAGGACTTAAAGAATAAACGAGATCAAAATATTGTTGAAAAAAATATTTAATTGGGGGAAACATTATATCTAGGATCAAATCAAAAATTCAGCAACAAATGAAGACTCATTTCAATGTACTATCAGACACTGAATATTTAGAGACGAGTAGTAGAATGCAGATCACCAAATCATGGGATAAATTAGGAGACAAAGTCCAAATCATAAATGAAGTAATAAATTTTGTCAACAATAAAACAAAGGAGGACTTAAACTTGTTAGGCATCAAGGACAAAATACATTTCATCGTGACTTATAGACAAGTGAATGCCAAACATAAATTGATATTATCTACTCAACACAGATGTCAGGTAGTTCAAGTCTTCGTACATGAATTCAAGAACATATTTTCATTATTATCTTTTCATTGGGACTTCCAATTTCATGGACCGATGAAGGTTGGTTTATCTTTGGAGAGCATTATGAAGAAGCTATTGAAAAATAAAGGACAAATTATGAACAATTTAAAGATGTGAATGGTCATATCAGAGGGTGGTGTATTTATGAAACTCCTTTTAGATATTTTATTATTATTATGTATTCTAATGCATATTCAAAAAAAATTGCCTCCTTCCCATTGAGATTTTTAGACACAGTTCGATATTGCTAGAAGGAAGATGATTTCTGGTAAAATCCCAGAAGGCCTTAAATGGAAGAAAATTGCAAAGTTGAAGAATAAAACCCCTCTACTAGCATCATCTTCAACTACATGTCAGGCTTCTTCTCCATCTTAGATGGTGATGTATAGCACCAACTTCCAAGTTAACTACAGTTTTCATGTCAACACTGGTCTCCATGCCAACTTTCATTTCCACTTTAGAAGTACCTCTTGTAATGACATCAATGCAAAGACTGACACAAATTTGGATAAATGAGTCGTATAAAAAGAATAATTCCTAACACATTTATTCAAAACCGTTATGACAGTTGTCCCACAAAAGGAGGAATCCACTATCAACCCTACTTTTATTCTTGAAAGTTGTTAATAGAACTAACAAAAAATGGTTAAGGCAGAAAAGTTAACGAGAGAAATCAAAAAAGAAGGAAGGGTCATTATCATATTGTTAGGGACATAACCCCTCACGTAGGTAGAATAATATATTTCAATGTGATAAAGGTCAATATTAATAAGGCCTATGAATAAGGAAGAATAAGTCCAATGTAAGAAGACCTAATAGAAGCTTTCGCTTCTAGAAGTATCTTCCTCTAGATGGTTCTTTTGATAGACATATTTAGTATAAATAGGAGTCGAGGGCATGAAAAATTTTGTCTTAGATATTATCGTAATAGAGCTCTTCTCTGTTGGAGGTTTCCCCCTCAAAGAGGAAAGTGAGCATTGCTCTCAGTAATCAAAGTGCTCTTTCTGGTGTTATTCTAGTATCATTTTGGTATTATGGTGGTGTTGTTCTGGTTATATTGTTGTTCATCTACCATTTCTAGCTATTTAATTCTGTTCTGCATACTTTTTTGTATCTGAAATATTACAAGTGGTAATTAAGCGAACATATGTTGGCCACCCTTGTAACCCCTATTGGTACCCCTTCGAGTGGTAGAGCATCAGAACACACCTGTATATGGATCGGCCTAGATCTCTTGAATCCCTCCATAGATAAATCGATTAGCCACCTGACTGCTATAGTGCCACCAATAACATCACTCGGGAAGATACTCTCTAGTACCTAGGTAGTTGGGAAGTATGACTAAGGGAACGGTCTAGCATCCTTAGTTGGTGCCCTGAGATACTGTGTTGAGTACTACAGTTGGACCCCGCACATATATTAGAGAGCTATAGCATAGGGAAAATCCTTGTCTATAGAACCCTTGAATACCTAACCTTTGGGGACGGAAACAAAAATAGAACAGACAATATCTATTTATGTGCAACTATGTCTCATGCATTTGATTTTCCAAATCACTACACAATTCGTCCAGTTAAGAATTTGGGCATTTCATCACTGCAATATTTCATTGGATTTATCTCTTCGCCCTTATCACATTCATACCTATCATTTTTCAACAATTTGTTTTTCTCGTAGACCCGACCCCCTCCCAACACCCTTATTTGGGCTTTACCCCATTGGATTCAACTCATTGCCCTGATCGTTGTAATACACTTCACCCATAGCCCATTTTCTGTGTGACCCCACCCACCCCTTTTCAGTTCCCTCGTCATCATGGCCCATACCTGTAGCCAAGACTTGGAAGCTCGCTTCAATACCTTGCACTCTAATTTCACAGAGACCCAACAAGAAGTGAGACAACTCAATGACAATATTTCCACCATCAATAAAAACATGCATTCCTCCATCGTCACCTCAATCGAGGAACTCAAACAAGACCTCAAACAACACATTACTACCCAGCTTGAATCTATCACTACAATGATCTGCACCAAGCTGCATATCCCTGCAGATCCTCCCTTATCTGACCCACCTTTGCATACCGAAGGTGAAACTTCCTCTCATTCCTAGAATTTTCAGCCCCATCACTTTCAGTGTGACCTACTCCTTCTGCATGTGGATGTGACCAAATTTGATGGCTCTGATCCCACTGGATGGGTAACTCAAATGGAACATTATTTCTATTTGTATGGCATTACGGATGAGTTGGCCAAACTTTGGTATGGTATTCTCCATCTAGATCGATAACGTTGGTAATGGTGGCAATGGAGAAAAAATGCTCGCCAAGGGTATGTTGCTTGGACACACTTTGTAGTAGATCTTTATGAATGCTTTGACACTAACACCAACCATTTAGGTTGTTTGACAAAGTTGAAACAATCTGGCATAGTGGAAGACTTTATAGTTGCTTTTGAGCGACAGGCTTTTCGTATAGAGGGCATGCCTGATTCTTTTTTCTGATAATGTTTTATCAGTGGCCTCAAGGATGAGATTCATGCCCATGTCATCATGGCTCGGCCTCAAAGTTGGTTGGATGCTACTAAAAGAGTTAAGGAAACACAAGAAGTTGTCTCTTCTCAAAACTGAAAAACCTCCTTTATTCCTCGCACTAAACCAATAACTCCCACTCCTTCTACTCCATTAAAGATCCAAAAATTGACCAGGACTGAAATGGTTGAACGCCAACTCAAAGGACTTTGTTATAATTGTGATGGCAAATATTTTCCGGGACACAAGTGTAAGGAACAAAAAAAATTTATGGCCATATTGGAGGATGTTTCAGAAGAGGATGTTGAGGCTCCCCTTATGTTTGTGTCACCTGAACCCACTGACATAACCCCTCCCTCAGACCCTCCTGAAGTAGAACCAAACATTTCCCTAAATTCTCTCAATGGCTTCTTTGCTCCCCAAACCCTCAAGCTAATTGGTTACATCAAGCAAAGGAAGGTCATCATTCTTGTTGATAGTGGAAGCACCCATAATTTTATTCATCGCTGCATTTCCCAAGAAAATAATTTCTATATCCGTGAACATGTGAAAATGTGTGTCTCCAAATTGGTGAATACCACCTAAAATCTCATATGTTTGTTATCGACATGGGTGGTTGTGACATTTTGTTGGGTGTAGAATGGCTAAGGACTTTGGGTCCCATTCTCATGGATTCTAAGGAATTAGACATGCAATTTGACTAGGAGGACCAACAATATAAGTTCCAAGGAATCATTGTAGGTTCCCCGGAGATCATTAGTTCCCATCGCATGGCAAATCTGCTCAAAAAAGGTCATGTTGGCATTATTTCCCAACTCCATGCCATATAAGAAACTGAGACACCCTATGTGTCGTAGGACCTCCAATCCATCCTCTCTAAACATCAAGTGTTTTCTTCCACTCCCCAGGGACTCCATCCTTCCCGTGGTGTTCATGATCATTCCATTCCCCTTGTCCTAGGAAGCCTTCCTCCCAATAGTCGTCCCTATTGTCACCCCTTTTCCCAAAAAAATGAAATTGAGACAATGGTTCAAGAAGTGCTCAATGCAGGTGTTATCCACCCTAGAACGAGCCCCTACTCTTATCCTGTGGTCATGTTTCTTAAGAAAGAAGGTTCTTGGCACATGTGTCTTGACTTCTACGCCCTCAACAAACTCACCATTAAAGACAAATTTCATATTCCTGTCATCAATGACCTCTTGGATGAATTGAGTGGTGCCTAGTTCCTTACTAAACTTGATCTCGTTCTGGCTACCACCATATATATACGAAAGACGCAGAAATTACTAAGACTTCCTTTAGAACTCATGAGGGCCATGATGAGTTTTTGTTCATGCCCTTTGGCTTATGTAATGGTCCCTCCACTTTCCAAATCCTCATGAATCATGTCTTTCATCCTTTTCTCCATCATTTTGTATTAGTTTTCTTTGATGATATCCTCATCTATAGTAAAACCTGGACAAACCATATTTCTCATGTGTATCAAGTTCTCCATCTACTCTCTCAGCACCAACTTTTCCTCAAACAATCTAAATGTGCTTTTGGTGCCTCAGAAGTCGAGTACTTGGGTCATCTTGTTGGAAAGGTCAGCATTAGCGTGGATCCTAAAAATATTGAAGCTATGCAATATTGGCCTTACCCAAAGACTCTCAAAATCTTGTGTGTATTTCTAGGCTTAACAGTTTATTATCACAAGTTTGTTAATAATTATGGAAATATTGCGGCACCTCTCACTACACTCCTTAAAAGGAATTCTTTCACTTGGACTCCAGCAGCTGCACAGGATTTTCAAACCTTGAATATGGCCATGTGCACCACTCCAATCCTGGCCCTTCCTAATTTCACAAAGCCCTTTTTCCTGGAATGCGATGCTTCAGGGAAAGTAATTGGTGTTGTCCTTATGCAAGAGGGTCAGTCTCTGGCTTTTACCAGCAAAAACCTGTCTGAGCGAAATTTTGGTAAATCAATCTATGAAAAAGAAATGTTTGCTATTATGCATGACATGGATCTTTGGTGCCCTTATTTATTGGGGCAATGCTTCTAAATTAAGACAGATCATCAAAGCCTCAAGTATTTTCTGGAACAATGCATTTTCTCCCCAAAGGAACAAAAATGGGTGACTAATCTCTTTGGATAGGATTATGAGATCATTTACAAGAAAGGAAAAGACAATGTGGTTGTTGATGCACTTTCCAAAAAACATGAAGATGAAGGGTCCATTTTTCTCTCACATTCATTGTACCAGATTGTCTCCAAGTTGTTCGCGAGGAATGGCTACAAGATCCCAAAAGTTCACATCTGATACAACAATAGCAGTCGAATTCTCCAATTTCCCCAGGGGACTCTTGGCTCAATGATGGGATTCGATACAAAGTTAATTTGTATTTAAGTAAATATTCAAAACTTAAATCCATGGTAATTTATGAGCTTCATGCTACACCCATAGCTGGGCACTCCAGGTTTACCAAAACCTATGACCGGGTCAAACGTTCTTTTTTTTGGGATGGTATGAAACAGGACGTTCGTAATTTTGTGTTTGAATGTGATGTCTGTCAATGTAACAAGGTTGAAATAGTAAAATATCTTGGCACACTACAACCACTTCTGATTCCACCTGCTATTTGGTGGGATATCTCTATGGATTTTATTGTAGGCTTACCTAAATCGGGCAATAAATCATTCATCACGGTGATAGTTGATTGTCTTTCCAAGTATGCTCATTTTTGTGCTCTTCAACACCCATTTACAACATCCACTGTGGCTCAACTTTTCATGGATAAGGTCTTCAAGCTTCATGGCATGTCACATTCTATTGTTTTTAATCGTGACCCAACTTTCACCAACAATTTTTGGCAAGAACTGTTCAAGATAAAAAGAACCCAATTGCATCTCAGTACATCTTATCATCCCCAGATTGATGGTCAAACTGAAGTTGTCAACAAGTGTTTGGAAACATATTTGAGGTGTTTTGCATCGAAACGACAAAATCAGTGGGCTCAATGGTTACCACTAGTTGAATGGTGGTACAACACTTTGTACCATACAACTACTCACATGACTCCTTTCAAAGCGGTATATGGACAAAAGACACCTTCAGTGCTCTCATATTTTCCAAGTGTCTTGAAGGTCCAGGCGGTTGACCAAACGCTTACAGTTTGAGAGGCTATTCTCTGTACCCTTAAAGAGAATTTGTTCATGGCCTAGAATTTCATGAAGTAACAAGCAGATAAAGTTCACTCTTAATGTCAATTTGCAGAAGGGGATCAAGTGTTTTTTCGACTGCAACCTTACAATAAAAATTCCCTCAAGGATGACCATTGTCAAAAACTAGTGCCCAATTTTTATTGTCCTTATATCATTCTCAAGCATGTGGGACAAGTGGCCTATCAATTATCTTTGCCCATTCATTCTAAACTCCATCCTATTTTTCATGTTTCCTTCTTAAATAAGGTGATTGGAACTAAGTTCCAAACTCAAACCAACCTTCTCAAGTTGTACGAAGAAGGCTCCATTTGGCTACAACCACAAGTAGTTTTCGACCAGCATGAGCATCGTATGTGTCAGCAAGCCATCAAGGAAGTGTTAGCCCAGTGGAAATATACAACTCCAGCATATGCCACTTGGGAACCAACTACCATTCTGTATCAATTTCCACATCTCAAGCCTTGAGGACAAGGTTGTTTTTAAGGGGGGGGACATGTTAGGGACCTAACCCATCACGTAGGTAGAATAATATATTTCGATGTAATAAAGGTCAATATTAATAATGCCTAGAAATAAGGACGAATAAGTCCAATTTAAGAAGACCTAATAGAAACTTCCTTTTCTAGAAGGATCTTCCTCTAAATGGTTCTTTTGATAGACATATTTAGTATAAATAGGAGTCGAAGGTATGATAACTTTTTTCTTGGATATTATTGTAATAGGGCTCTACTCTGCTGGAGGTTTCCCCCTCGAAGAGGCAAGTGAAAATTGCTCTCAGTAATCAAAGTGCTCTTTCTGGTGTTATTCTGGTATCATTTTGGTATTATTGTGGTGTTGTTATGGTTATATTTTTGTTCATCTGCCATTTCTATCTATTTAATTTTGTTCTGCGTACTTTTTTATATATAGAATATTACACATATTGAAAAAACAAACTTGCTTCAATAGTCTTTTTGATCTTGTGTCTTTATTTGCTTCTACAATTTACGTGTTTCTTGTTTACATAGAGGATCCATCCCCTGTTTGATTAGCATTGTTGTTTGTTTTTATTTCAAGAAGCCTCTAGGACTTTGAGAAATATTTTTGTAATTTATTCCCAAGATTTTTTGTCATTATCAATTTATAATTCAAGCATTGGAAGTTTATGAACTAAATCACTTATTGAACATTATAAATTTTCATAGTTGATATTCTATATAATGTTCTCAATTTTCCTTCTTTCATGTCTTTGTCTTACAATATTTACTATTGTATCATTATTAATGCCATGAAATCATTTTGAATATTATACTTGGTTTTGAGGAATCAATTTCATCTTTTCTTTTCTTAAAAAAAAACAATTAACTAAAGAATACATTATCTTCAAAAAGTTGTATTTTTCCTTTCTTGTGTTAAACTTTGTTATCTTTCTTTAACATATCTCGAAAGATGGTCAAATAGGAATATGGTGCCCTTTATGTTTATGGTTTCATATTGATTGTGGTTTGTTGGTGCAATTATATGCATAATATATTACCAAACATAAATTATCAATCAGGATTCGTAATCAACGGAGTTGTTACATTGTATGTGCCGAAAATAGGTAATCTATGTATGTATGTTGTATCTAGCTCAATCAAGAAACAATCAATAACAAAACACTTTGTTTTTAGAATATATGAACACTATTATTCACACAACTTCAAACTAGAAGATAAATCTCATAGTAAAAATATCAAGAAAACACTCGATTGAAAAAGGTTATTGCTAAGATAGAAAGTCTGTTCATTACAGGCTCGTGAAATAAAAAGATGAACCAAGACCATGCTTCCTGTAGCAATTCACATACAATTGACAATTCACTCTATTTACTCTTAGAAAGAAACCCATCATGACCTAACCAATTGCAATCAAACATTCCTTCCTCAATACAGGACACAGCCAATATGATTGAAACAAGGATGATTTTAGGGGCTAAATTTCGCTCATGGGCTAATTTTCCATGGTTTTTCCAAAAATGAGATTCGCTATTTTAAAAATGATTTGCCCAAATTCTATAGGATGAAATTATTTTACTTTAAAAATAGCCAAAATTTTATAAAAACTGTATAAAATAATTAGAAATTTGAATATTTTTACAAAAATATCACCAAACATTTATAGTTGACATATGAAGGATTAGTAAGATTCGCCAAGGTTTCTACATTTTAAAATAAATTTCCATCCTTAAAATCATCCCTAGATTGAAAGACTTCATTACTTATGCATGAAGGGTGAGAGATGAAGTATAATTGTTCATGTACCTACTGAGGACAAAATAATTACTAAGACTTCCAAATTCAGAAAAAATAGCAATTACTTATCTAACAATTCCAAACATCTACCCATCTTTTGTTAACTAAATATCATCCTACAAAAACAGAAATAGAACCATCTACTATGCTTAATTATATATGTTCATTCACACTTATCCAAAATTAGCAGGTATCTATTTATAGATCTATGTTGTACTTAGGAAAGTTCTTGCACTCAAAAACATTTGCAATACATAATTATTTTATTTGCACACTCACACATAATTAACTTATGTCCAAAAATAAACATATACAGGGAGACTTACCTTGGTTGAGGCGGTGGGCCCTTTCCGAACCAACAAGGTAGATCTAAAGAAGTTACATAATAGATACTTTACTCACATCCATGAATTGCAAAAGCTAGCAGTCATATTCTTTCAATTAAATGAGTGAATCAATAATTCAACATTCCATTTCCCAGCATAAGGATGTATATTATATCTATCGATCATCTACACAATGTCCCTTTTAAAGAAGGTCAGTTGTTACAATCAAATTCTGAAGATAATCAATGAATGTTTAAAAAATATTACAATTGGTAAATGTTGGCACAGGGGCATACCCAGGGTTCAACTCTAACATCGCACCAACAAGCACTAACTACTGGTCGTTTCGGAAACACCTATGAAGAAGACGCAGTCTCACCTGAAGTAGCAATAGGGGGTTGTAGGACACAGGTGTCTACAACCAGAGGAAATGCAAAGTGGATTCAACAAAATAATACACAACAATCTAGTTATCGTTTACCATCTCAACCATACTTCGTATAGTTATATCTCAGATCTAACACAATGATGCAATAACAGAGTAACAGAAAGAAGAAGAATACAACATCAATCACACATCACAACAAGATTTACGTGGTTCACCCTCTCCCTAGGGCTACGTCCATAGAACTGTGTTTCTTGATATTATAGGAAAACATACAATTCTATATGTTCTCTTAGCTTACAGATCTCTCTCCTACTCTCTCTCTTTCTCTACCCTCCCTACGCACCCAGCTGCAAGGTTGATCTTCGCATCCAGCTGAAGATCTTACAACACAAACTCTCTCTCGATAGAATACGTCTCTCTCTCAAAAACAATAATTTCTCATTACATTCTCTAACCCAACCCAGGTCCTCTTGGCCCTTATTTATACATTACAATGACTCTCGAACAAACTTAGGCCGAAACCTAGGTGTCAAAAACCCTAAAATGCCAAAACCCTAAGTATCTAAAAACCTAGGTCAACTTGACTTTTGTTTTCAGGGCTTCACCAACCTGTCTGTCCTTCTTTCCCATGAGGTGCTCCAAAGCATCTATTGGTGGCTTTGTCCGGCCCTTCGCAACCTTCTCAATCTTCGCAACCTTACATAACCAAGGACCAAAGGTCCCCCAACACTCACATGTGACTCTTCTCGAGGCACTTCAGGTCTGACCCTTTTGTTTCACTTCGACTTCAAACTGCACGGGGCAATATGTTCTTTCTACTATGTCCCTTTCTTCCCTATGCAGATTGTTTTTTTTGTGTCTGGTACCTAGTTTCAACTACACCTGGTACCTAGACTTGTCTCCTTCTGCTTTTACTGAGAGTTGCGAGGCAGTTGGTTGTCATAGTACAATTTCAACCAGATCCCATTCACTAAACCTTCCTTCCACTCTCCATTCAGTGTCTTCAAATGTGCAGCTCCTCCTTATGTAACATAGGCGACCTTAAATGGCCCAAGCCAATGTGTTTTGAATTTCCATGGATGCTTCATGAACTTGTTATCATGTACCAATACCAGATCTCCTTGTTTAAAGGTTTTTTTCTTGATATGTTTGTCATGGTAGGCCTTTTTTCGTTCCTTCTGTACCTGTTGATGAAATCCTGTAATAAATTGGTCTTCTTCTAGTTCTACCAACTATGCAAGCCTCTCTTGAACAACACTAGTGTCATCCATATATGTGAATGCTACAATTTTGAGACTAGAAACCAAATATTCCATTGGGACAATTGCTTCTAGACCATAAACCAACTTAATGGGAGTCTACATTGTCAACTTCTTGCAAGTAGTTCTACAGGCCCATAGCACTAAAGGTACTCTCAAATCCCAGTCATCCCTTTTCACACTACAAATATTTGTCAGCGTTGTCTCCAAGATCTTGTTGAAAGCTTCAACTGTCCCATTTGTTTGTGGATGGTAAGGAGTACTCTTCTGATGGTGGACTTCAAATTCCTGAGTCAAAGCTTCGATAGTATTATTAATAAAGTGTGTACCTTGATTGCTCATCAAGGTCTTCGAGCATCCAAACCTGGTTATGATATCATCAAATATAAATCACACAGTTGTAGTTTCACTATAATCCTTCACTGCTCTTGCTTATGCCCATCTGGTCAAATACTCTATTGCAGTGATGATGTATCTGGCTCCTATGCGCTTTCCTGGTGGGTTGATAGATCCCACAAAGTCAATGGCCCATTTTTCAAATGCCTGTAAAGTTATCTATGGTGTTAAAGGCATATCATCTCTTCTGGAAGGTTTCCCAACTCTTTGGCATACATCACAGGCTCTGTAGTATTCTTTAGCATACTTATGTAAAGTAGGCCACCAGAGGCCAGTTCTAAGAACCTTTTGTGTTGTTTCTTTTCCTGCGTAGTGTCCTCCTGCGATGCCTTCATTTTCTTCTTATAGAATCAATGGTATTTCTATCTCCATAACACATCTCCTCAATATCTCATCAGATCCCATCTTGTATAGCTTCCCAGCTATAAGTGAAAAATCTGCAATGCAAACTACCAGCTATTTTTTCTAAATGATTGTATATTCGCGAGGTGCCATTCCTGTTGATAGGAACCTGACTATATTGGCAAAGTGATCATCAACCCTTCTGATGGCAAGCAACCGTTCATCTAGTAGTGTATCCTCCAAACTAGTAGGTTCCTCTCCATGCTCCAACCTAGACAAGTGGTCAGGTCCCTTGTTCATTCTCCCTGTCTTGACCACTATTTCAAAATCATATTCCTAGAATAGCAGTAACCATGTGCATATACTTCCCCCAACACTAGCTTGTTGACTAGGTATTTCAACGTAGAGTGATCAGTGAACATCTTTAAATGTCCTCCCAACAAGTAGTGTCGAAACTTCTACAACGCGTACACCATGGCTAAACCTTCTCTCTTAGTGGTAGTGTAGTTTATCTCAGCTATAGATAGCTTCCTTCTAGCAAAGGCTAACGGATGGTCAATATCTCCTACTCCCGGTTGTGCTAACATTTCTCCTAGTGCAATAGATGAAGCATCGGCATGCACGTGAAATTTCTTGCTCCAATCTGGGAAAACTAGAACAGGCGCAATAACCATTTTATGTTTCAATGTGTCGAAGCTCTATTGGCATTCTTTTTTCCAGTGAAACTAACAATATTTCTTCAAAATATTATCCATGGGTGTTGTAATATGTGCATATCCCTTAATGAATGTACTGTAGTATCCAGTATGTCCCAACGCAGTGCGTAGCTGTCTAACTGAAGTAGGAGGGGGTAGATAAAAAATAATGGAAATCTTAAACTGATCTACCAGCAACCCCTTCTTACACACAATATGCCCTACCAGCACTCCAAAGGGTAAAAAGAAGATGCACTTTTTTAGGTTCAGGGAAATCTGACATTGCTTGCACTTATCCAACATTAGTCTTAAACATTCAATATGGTTTTGAAATAAGATAAGAACAGTCCAATCATCAAAATATGCTTCCAAAAATTTATGTAAAAACTCCTTGAATGCTTCGACCACCACCCTAGAAAAGATCGTTGGTGTACTCTTCAATCCAAAAGGCATCACTGTGTACTGGTAGGATCCCCATTCTGTTGCAAATGTGGTATTGTGGTGATCTTCCTTGGAAATCTTGATCTGGTGATAACCTGAAAATCCATCTGTGAAGGAGTAAACCACCTGACCTCCTACATTATCTAACACTTCATATGTAAACGGTGTAGGGAATGGGTCATGCAAACATGAATCATTCATCTTCCTGATATCTACATAGATCCTGATCTCTCCTATCTTCTTATCTTGTACCACCATAGGGATAATCCATTATGACTCTTCCACAGGTTCTATGATTCATGCTTCCAACATCCTGTCTAGTTCAATCTTCACTTTCTTCTTATATTTTGGATTCAATATGTAGGGTCTCTACTTAACTAGCTTGGCATCTAGCTTCAAGGGGATATTCATCTCTCCGATGGGCCCTTTAATGCCCTTCATATTAGTGAACTTGGTTGGGAACATGTCCTGATATTCATGCAATAGTTCTGTGATCTTATCAATTGTGGCATCATCCCAGTAATCTCCAACATTAGGAAGCTTAGGTACTTGGTTTGTTCCAATATTAACTTTCTTGATTTTGATTGGTTGTCCAATGAAAGGTAGTTCGACTCCCAGTCCTTCTACATCTCTCTATCCTTCTATTTTTGCGATGTTCACATTCCTAGGATCATCATCTTCGTCAGCATTGATATTGTAACATCCTTGCAATTTCTGAAGAGGGTCAGTCCATTCATCCTCTTCTTGATCAATAGGGAGGTTAGGTGCCTCCTCAAATACTTTTTGTCTTACAACTTGTAGATCTTGATCTACTAAAGGGTACTAGCTTTCAAATGAAAATGTAGCTACAAAATTTTGAGTCATACTGTACCAATCTGAAGTGGTGAGGCACAGTTCTACTTGAAGATACCAATTGATAGGCATTGTGTTTAGAGTATTGATGAACTTATGCACCCATTGTTCTTGAGGAATGTTGCTCCAGGCCTCCTCATAACCTCGTACATGGTCCTTCGGACATCTATGACCTGTGTATTGAACTTCGCATCCTTCTACTTGTTCTGAAAAGCGCACTACCATCAAAGTGTGACATTGCATCTAGTCTATGATGTTATTTTTATGTGTCCCCCACAATCTTGTTGGATTTTATTTCAAAGCCTCATCCATTGCCAACAATCTCTATTGTACTGGTACAATTTCTTCAAAATCTGATAAGAATGTTTCTAAATGATTTAAACAATCAAATGTCAGTAGATTGCTTACTTTTGTGCCAATCCAACGAACTTCCTTGGTCAATATAGAACACCTCCACGCAGAGAATTCATACATTTTGTTCTACCAACTCTCCAGTGCTTCTTATGAGTCCGATGAGCATGCGTTGTCACTTCGCCAGCTTAAATTCCCATCTGTTGTAAGGTTAATGTAATCATGTTGTCTCGCTATCAATTCATATATATTCTCTAGCTCATATGTGCGGTCTTATTCTCTGATGGGTTCTATGTATCTTCGACCTTCATCAAGATCCATGGGTGAAATGACCCTAAGGCCATCACCTTCAAATGTCATTCCTAATTTATTTAAGTCAACAACAATGAAATTTTTGAGATCCCAATCAATTTCTAACAATGCAGGATAAGGACAGTTATCATCAACTATCTCAATAACCTCGAAGTCCACAAATGTTCTTGCCCCGTCGATGTCCACAGGGACATGCTCCAGTCTTCCAAAGGGGCTTACTGCCTACTGATTAGCCATCCTAAGCCTCCTAAGGGAATAAATTAACTTAGGTTTTCCCATCAATGCCTAGGTCTGCTTCATCATAACATTGACTTTTGATCCTAAGTCAAGGACCACATAATCTATATCATAATATCCAATCTAAGCATTAAGGTGTAGTTCCTTATTTGTCCTTCTCTTTTTGGATACTTGATGTACTGCTCTATTCAGTAGAGGGTCTACCTTCCCTGGTTCATACTGTCAGATCAAGTGTTGTATTTCGTGTATGTCTATTTCATCCTTAATCAAATCAATGAACATATACAAGAAAATAACAATCTTTCTTACCTCTTTTCCTTCTCCCGGTGATGCAGACTGATCGAATGCCAGAGGCATACCACATTCTCTCACTTTTGGTTATGAATTTGATGAAGATGTTGGACACACCTACCACACTTAGAGGGGGGGTGAATGAGTGTGGGGCTCTTTTTCCCAAAACTGCCCTCTTGCACAAAAACTCATCAATTAGCATTCAACATTTATTCATTACCCATTGTTGTCATTTATAACCA
>ML779976.1:301194-311718 GCA_009831015.1 Picea engelmannii
ATTTCTTCTCTGCAATGCCACGGGTCTGATCAAAATTGGATGTGCCAAGTGGAATTTACGGTAACTTCCTCACAACTTGCCGATTTTTTTCCTTTCCAGGAGATCTCACTTGTATAGAATGCCCCGCACAAAATAATTGATATAAAATTTTGAAAATCGCACCCAAAATAACACAGACTGTCCACGATCCAATGCAACTAGTCCCACTAGATTTGGATACTCTAGAAGGAAGTTATGTTTGTTTTACCTGGAACCCCTTCTTGAGACTAGTCAATAGGACTAGTCAGATATACTATCTTACACAAGGTGTATCTACAAATTTAAGATGACCTAGAAGCTGAACATTTTACCACAGATATCTTACTAATTTTTGTAAATGGCCTCTTTAGTTCAGGGTCTGAAACGTTACAGAAAATATTTTATAGCAAAAATTCTGCAATGACTCATTTCAGGATGATTCCAGAACCCTGTCTTGTACAGGTTGTATCTCTGAAAGTATAAGGCCTCAGGAGCTGAATTGTTAACCCAATGTACCTTGATCCGTCTACTAAATACCCTCCAAGTGGTTCCTTCTTAAACATTGTATAAAAAAAGTTATAGCGAAAATTCCAGGGTGTCTCAGATGTAGCAGCGAAACCCTAAGACCTTGAGCTCTGATACCATATGTTAAGAACCAAACATCAATATAGCATGGAAAAACCTCAGGAAAAGTACTCAACACCTTGAAACAGAGATAATTTCAGATAATAATCCTCTTTGAGGGGGCAACCTCCTTTTACCCCACTTAAATGTTCAAGTACAAGATGATTCAAAATGAAAATGTCTCCTTGGTATATATAGGAGACTAGGAGGTATAATTACAACTAATGGCCTAAAGCCGACATAAATAAAATAACATTACTAATATAATATGCCCCAATTAAGGGGTAATGAGCCAACATTAGGGCTTAACATCATCTCATCTACCATATATCTTCCTAGGGTTCTTGACTGAGTATGCACTAAACCACTTGTACCAGTGCTCTGATAAATTAGGTTACTCTGGTTACTTAATGTTGCTAAAACAACAGGAGGAGTAATAGCACTTGCTTCAACAGTCTGCACAATTCCTAAAGTTTTTGAATCTTCTCAGTGAGGTTCTTCATTCTTCCCTTCTTCTTCCCTAGCAGACTCTGAATGTTCCTCGTTCAGTAACTCTTCTTCTTCTCCACTGTGGAACCCTTCTTCCTATGTTGGTGGTTCATGATTATGCTCAAACAAGTTCACCTGAGGAACTTCTCTAAATGATCTCCCACTACTCATGTGTCCAACCTCTATGTCGTTGTCGTTGTCTGAGTTCTCGAACATTAGCTATTTAGTCCAACCAATTATTGTATCTTCAAGATTTTCTTCTCATGTAATAGCATCTTGATCTGCAACTTCAAAAAATGTAAAAAAATTCCTCTAGGTCCCTTAAAGAAATATCTCTCTGGTTGGCTATATGATTCTACTCTATCAATAACAAACTCAGTAATGTACCCTCCAATGGTACTATCAAAATAGTGATCGAGTGATTTTGACATGACATTGTCAACTCTCTTGACCTTCTTGATCATCACCGACGTCCAAACCATAGGTGGTCTAAGTCTGATTTCAAACTGGGTATCTGCTAATCTGGATAGCCACTCATATAGCTCCTTATGAATTCCTCCAAAGAAAATCTCATGTATATCGGTAAAGATATGCCTTCCCAAATAATCCTTTATACTAAGATTGGGGTTCTTATTCTGAGCTTTTGTGAAGTCCTTTTCATGTTATTCTATCCACTTCTGAATCTCTTTCTTCGATGGTAACCACCTTGAAATTCCCTCAAGAAGATATCGGTCTCGGCAACAGAACCATTTGTTGGCACAGGGGAAGACCCAAGGTTTAGCTCTAATAACACACCAACAAGCCCTAACTACTAACCCTTTCGGAAACACCTACGAAGAAGATGCAGTCTCACCTGAGGTAGCAATAGGGGATTGTAGGACACAGGTGTCTACAACCAGAGGAAATGCAAAGTGGATTCAACACAATAATACACAACAATCTAGTTATCGTTTACCAACTCAACCCTACTTCACACAGTTATATCTCAGATCTAACACAATGATGCAATAACAGAGTAACAAAAAGAAGAAGAACACAACATCAATCACACATCACAACAATATTTACATGGTTCACCCCCTCCCTAGGGCTACATCCATAGAACTGTGTTTCTTGATATTATAGGAAAACATACAGTTATATTTGCGCTCTTAGCTTGCAGATCTCTCTCCTTCTCTCTCTCTTTCTCTCCCCTCCCCTCCCTGCACACCCAGCTACAGGGTTGATCTTCACACCCAATTGAATATCTTACAACACAGACTCTCTCTCGACAGAATACTTCTCTCTCAACAACAATAATTGCTCATTACATTCTCTAACCCAACCCAGGTCCTCTTGACCCTTATTTATACATTACAATGACTCTCGGACAACCATAGGTTGAAACCTAGGTGTCAAAAACCCTAAAATGCCAAAACCCTAGGTATCTAAAACCCTAGGTCAATTCGATCCATGTCTTTAGGGCTTCGCCATCCTATCTGTCCTTGTTTCCCGTGAGGTGCTCCAAAGCATCTATTGGTGGATTTGTCTGCTTGTTGAGTTTTCCACGATCCATCTTCCTTGTTGATTTGTCTTCCTTGGTCTTCTCATTCAACGACTTGCTTTCTCTTACTCTGCTCCTTCTTTTCTTCTTCTTTTGCCACTTCAACCCAATCTCAGCCAATGTTATTTTTGTGGAGTTTGTACTTTGTGCTTCTTTCCTTAATCTTCACAACCTTTCATAACCAAGGGCCAACAATGAACATAGTGTATCTCAAGGAATGGACCTCATTCTCATGACACGAAGTGCATGAGTGATGAAGTCTATTGTGGTCTTCAAACAAACCAAAGATGCTTCTAGAGAACCAAGTTTTTGGAGCCATCGCCAGTGTACTCATTCAAAACATCAATCCTATAGAAGCGGGTTTAGTACTAGAATAACAGAGTAACAAATCTTGGTACCGGATCAGCGCAGAGTTGGTACCAAAATAGGCGAAGTACCAGAATAGAACAGTTGAAATGTTGTTATACCGGACCAACGGAAGTACCAGACAAATCCCGAAGATGAGTAACAGATGACATAAATCCTTGTCATAAATGATGCTTAAAGTAATCAAAGTAATTATAAGCATAAACAACAATCATTTAGTCCGAATTAATTAAGAAATCAAACAAATCATGTTTTTAACATGGGTTACCTCATTATGCATATGAATAAGCTCACAAGGTAGGTTTGTGGAAGAAATAGAAAAAATATGCATCTTCCAGAGGTAAAATTGACCAAGATAGAAGATAATATAAGGTAATAGGGGTTTCAAAATGGAGACCCAAAATTCCCCCATGCTTAAGTCATTACATGTCGTGATGCAAAAATGTTGAAATTGGTATTCAAAATTTTGCAAAACTGAAACTGTCTTCCACCCTGGCTGAATATCATTTGTCTGGTTGTAGGATATTCAAACTAGAGATCTCACCCTTAAGCTCCTTGATAACCTTGGTGTACTGGATCAAACACAAAACTTTGTTAAGCTTGGTAGAAAATCCTTCTTGCTCATCCTGTAGTCTGCGATTGTGCTCATTTAATTGAACATTTTCCTATTTAATATGTCTATCCAAAAGTTTATATTCTGCTACTTCCTCCTTTAACTTGTCATTTTGTTTTGTAATCTTCCCAACCTTTAATACTAATTGTTGCTTGGTCAAGGAAATGACAGGATCAAATATTGTTGCTTGCTCGGCTATCTCTTCTCGAGCTTCCACCTCTTTTCTCAAATCCTTTAAAGTCTTTGTCGCCAGTTCCTTGGTCTCATCAATCATTGCCTCATATAAATATTCTTGCTCCAGAGAAGTTAGAATGTCAATTGCTTCCTTGGGAAAAGAAGAAATAGATGGAATGGTGATCTGTTTAGCCATGTTTCTTGTAGTTCTTTGTAAAGGATGTGAGGCTTCCTCTAGTTTACTGATAGGAGTGTAATTTTCTTCAAACAAATTTCTCTTCTTTGTTTTAGTAGCAGATGTAGGTATCATAACCTATTGTTCTTGCACAGATTTTTTTTTTACCCTAGAGGACTAAGGTGTAGACTTTGGAATTTCCTTTTTCTATATCTTCTTCATTTTTACTCTAGGGGATTGAGGTGCAAGTAAATGATTTCTTTAGCAGGAAATATACACGAGGACTTGCAAAAGTTAATGGTAGGGAACTTGTAATAATTGATGTAATGCAGATGCATGAGAGTAGCCACACGTCTAGTACACAATTAGCATGATTCATAATAAAAGGAATAAATAGTGAGATTATACCTCTTATTACCTGAAACATTTGTATCAAGCAAGAAAATTATTGAGTGTAGGATAAGAGATACCACGCTTCATTATCAGTACGGACCACAGCTTAGTATTGTACCAACACATGCCTTCTTCCTCAGTACCGAATGAACATAGAGGAAAATATTTGCAATACTGAAACAACACAGAGATGTTATCTAGTACCGGAACAACACATAGACGTTATCTAGTACCGGAACAACAAAAATATTTTATTTAGTACCGGATTACCACATAATTTTATTTCGATACCCAATGAAAATTGAATAAGATACCTGGTGGCGTATTTTGTAAACTGGAACTTTGTAGGTTGCATTTTGTAGTGATTAATGGCATTTTCTACAACCTACTTCTTATGGAGGAGAACATGTGAATTTATTCTGCTGCAGAACCATATAGGTAAAACAACAAACAACACACTGGTACAGAAACTCTGAAATTACAGCAGAAGTAAAAAATGAGGAAAAAGAATTCAATGACTGGGCTCCAAGCTCTATAACAAGAAGGCACTCTGTAGCTGGACAACCTCATGTTGGAATTCAAAATCCTCCTCTTTATGGAACCAAACTAAGAACTTCTTCTATTTCCACTTCCATTTTATTATAAAATAAACCCAACTACTATTGTTCTATGGATTTTTCTCGAGCCCAGATCAGTTAATGCTCATCAGTGTTTTCAGTTTTAAGGAGTCTGAAAAACTTAAAGAAAACTCCATCTATTGTCCCGTGGATTTTTCTCAAGCACGGGCCAGTTCCTACTCACCGGTGTTTTCAATTTTTAGGAGTCTGAAAAAATTAAAGAAAACTCCATTAGGATCCTTTTCCATAAGTAATCTACCAAGGATAGATAAAGGAATAAACTTACACTTGGTAGATGTCATTCTTATTGGCTTATAGTGATCATAGTACTAGTACCAGAATAGAGTAGTACCAGAATAGATTAGTACCGTAACATAATTTTGCAGTACCCTAATAGTACCGGAATTCTGGAAATGACTATCAAATTCCAGCACTAAACATGTTGATTTGGCCTTACCGACGAAAGTTGCAAAAGAATATGAAGGTCCCAACAGCCACTCCCCCATGCCCGAGGTTTTGCATTGCCTCATTCAAACAATGTGAGATGTTAAAACAAAATGCTACTCAGAGGGTTGCGAACATCTACAAAAAACAAACCAATAGAACTAATTGAAACTAGATTTTTATTCATGCTTACAAATAGAAAATTCAAGGAAAATGTCAAAAGTTGAATTATTAGCTATGAATAAAATAGTTTGGAATTAACATTCAGTTTTAATTTCTATTAAAAATATCACTTAATCGATCATCCTTGTGAAATAGTGGTCATAAAATAGATAGGTAATGATAAAGCATGAATGCATCTTTTTTTTAACAACTTAAGGAAAAAGAAGAAATTTGAACAAATAGGTCATGAAGCACTCCCTTCAGTGTTATTTTCCATTGAAAAGGATGCCTTCCCCACTTTTGAAACCCTTCCAGTATTATGTGTGCATTCAAGGGATGAATATATTACCTTCTCATAAAATTCCAAACAAAATTATCATAATGTTTAGAAAGAAATCTACTATAGGAACAAAAGATCTTAAATTGATTGCTTTGTTAACTTTTGACATTCTCATTTATGAAAAGTATGAAAGATAGGTTGCATTGCACTTATATGCAACATTTATTTATTTATTTACTATCGTACTCTAATTGAACAAAAGAAAATGTCCTTCAAGTATAGGAATACTTCCAGTGAAGCCATGTGCGTAACAGGGTTAGAAATATATCCATACTTGAGTTTAAAAGATAAATTTTAATGCATACCGGAGTATGAAGGACCAACTACTTTGATGATGAGATGAAACAATAATGAAAAGTAAAAGAGCAGTGTGACCTAATAACTAATTGGAACCATCTTTCAATAGGATCATGATATTGTTGTTTCTCTTCTTTGTTTAGGTCACACAGCAAGTCTTCCTTTTCCATGCTACGCAAATGATCTTCTTCAAGATGATTGGTCTTTGGAGTACATGCAAGATCTGCTGAGAGGCATGCTAAGAACTCCTCAATATCAGGTTCCAATGGGTGCTATCCATTGAATTGTATCCATGATTCTTTAGTCTCCTCAACAAATTGACAAGAGGAATCCAAAGGGACTTCTAAATCTTCTTGTGGAGAGACAAATAAATCATTGACTGTTGTCAAGATATGATCTTCCTAAGAGGCAGATATCCTAGCTACTGCTAGAATGTGAGAAATTTCTTGGAGGAACATTCTTCAATCTCTTGATCATACTTGAATTTACTCTAGCTGGTTGATGATCCCTGTCTCGCAACACAAATTAGTACTTGGGGGTTCTTACAACACCCCAAAAAAAATAATGTATCATCAAAGATTTGAATTTTAAAACTAAGAAATTAAAACTATTTGCAAAAACATACCAAACTTGAACTCCTTGCGTTACTGGGACCCTATTGTCACCAGGTTATCGGTTCACACAAGTCATCTCATCATAAATAAAACTAAATTTACATAAATAAAAACACACTTTTGCATAAAATAAGGAAGAACACACTTGTATTAAAAGAAAAACACTTATGCATGAAAGAGAGAAGACAACCTAACTTTGGAGAAACACCACTAAAGTGGATGCGTGGGATATTCCCTCACGTCTTACCATCTTCTCTCCACACTTAATTCATCCATAAAACCAATCCAAAACCGTTAAAGAAATCTAATTCAAGTACTACCTATTACCATTTACAACTCCCCGACAACGGCGCCAAAATGTTGGTGCAATTATATGCATAATATATTACCAAACATAAATTCTTGACTGGTATTCATAATCTACAAAGTTGGTGCACTATATGTGCCAAAAATAGGTAATCTATCTATGTCTATTGTATCTAGCTCAATCAAGAAACAATAAATAACAAAACACTCTATTTTTGGAATATCTGAACATTATTCTTCACACAACTTCAAACTAGAAGATAAAGCTCATAGTAAAAATTTCAAGAAAACACTCGGTTGAAAAAGGTTCTTGCTCAGATAAAAATTTTGTTCATTATAGTCTCGTGAAATAAAAATATGAATTGAGACCCTACTTCCTGTAGCAATTGAATTCACATAACAATTGACAATTCACTCTATTTACTCTTGGAAAGAAACCAATCATGACCTAATCAATTCCAATCAAAAATTCCTTCCTCAATATAGGAGACGGTCAATATGATTGAAATAATTCATTACCGATGCATGAAGGGTGAGAGATGAAGTCTAATTTTTCTTGTACCTATTGAGGACAACACAATTAATAAGACTTCCAAATTCAGAAAAATAACAATTTCTTATCTAACAATTCCAATCATCTACCCAACTTTTGTTGACTAAATATCATCCTGCAGAAACAAAAATAGAATCATCTACTATGCTTAATGTATATATGTTCATTCACATTGATCCAAAATCAACAGGTATCTATTTAGAGATCTGTGTTGTACTTAGGAAAGTTCATGCACTCAAAATCATTTGCAATACACAATTATTTTATTTGCACATTCACACACAATTAAATTATGTCCACGCATAAACATATACAGGGAGACTTACCTTGGTTGGGGCAGTGGGCCCTTGCCGAACCAACAAGGTATCTCTAAAGAAGTTATAGAATAGATACTTTACTCAAATCCATGAATTGCAAAAACTAGCATTTGTATTCTTTCAATTAAACGAGTGAATCAATAATTCAACATTCCATTTCCCGGTATAATAGTGTATATTATATATATCGATCATCTACACAGCATCCCTTTTAAAGAAGGTCATCCATTACATTCAATGTCTGAAGATAATCAGCGAATGTTTACAAAATATTGCAATTGGTTAACATAGAGTATCTCAAGGAATGGACTTCATCCTCATGACACAAAGTGCATGAGTGATGAAGTCTATCGTGGTCTTCAAACTAACCAAAGATGCTTCCAGCCAACCAATTTCTTGGATCCATCGCCAATGTACTCATTCAAAACGTCAATCATGTAGAAGCGAGTTTAGTACTAGACTAACACAGTAACAAATCTTAGTATTGGATCAACGCAGAGTTGGTACCGGAATAGGCGGAGTGCAGGAATAGAACAGTTGAAATGTTGCAATAACGGACCAACGGAAGTACCGGACAAATCCCAAAGATGAGTATCGGATGAGATAAAACCTTGTCATGAAAGATGCTTAAAGTAATCAAAGTAATTAGAAGCATAAACAACAACCATTTAGTCCCAATTAATTAAGAAATCAAACAAATCATGTTTTTAACATGGGTTACCTCATTATGCATATGAATAAGGTCACAAGGTAGGTTTGTGGAACAAATAGAAAAAATATGCATATGTCAGAGGTAAAATTGACCAGGATAGAAGATAAGATAATGTAATAGGGGTGTCAAAATGGTGACCCAACATGGTTCTTTATATAAAGCTCAAATTCTTTTGTTCTCATTTAACCGTTTCAAATCTTGCATTTGAAACAAATACACACTTTACACATAAAAACTTCTTAAAATATTTCGAGAGAAAATATTAAAAAAAATTCATATATCAAGGGTTATCCCCTTTGGTTGTTGGAATATTTCAGTAGAGCCTAAATCTTAGATGATATTTTCCTCCATAGAGTGAATTGGTATGATTTCCCTTGTGGGGAATAACCTAAGGAACAATGTGACCAACGTGTCCTACGCTACACCACTAAACATAGGCCTTTGGGCTTTCCAACCCACAACACTATCATAACCACTTACTTGGAGAGTTCCCATTGGAATGAAAAACTTACAATGCTTATTGATTTTCCCACAATAAAAATCCCACAATATTTTTAGACTCTCTCCATTGGGATTCAGCTATCGGGAATCATGATGTGGGTGTAGACACTTTTCAAGACTTTTCCAAAGCTCGCATCCTGCAAGACTATTAGGCCCATGCTATCTAATGTTTTCACATCGGAATGAAAAATCTATATATGCACAATTTCTTCCTGAAGCTCATAGTCTATGAAGCTATTGGGCTCTCACTATCAGGATTTTTCAATTGGGGTGGCACTTTGCTTACACACAAATTCTTCTGTGGTCTACATCCCACAACACTATCAAACATTTGGGTTTGGGATTTTCCATTCAAAAAGCAATTTTAAATGATCATGAATTTGTCTACAATCCATATCCCACAACACTATCAGGATCGCCACTTCTCGCAACATCTTCAAAATAGTCCTTCTCGATCATCGATCCATAATAGATGATTATGATCAAATCTCGACACCCATCAGACAGTCAATATTCATCCTTGGCCTTTAGTTGATCTCTCTTGACCTTTACCTTTACTATTAGAAACTACAAGTCCCACCTATACCTGACTACCACATGGTAATTTGTTATTTCCCCCTACCCTTTCTAACATGTCACCTGACATGGCATGTTGACCTGACATGTTGACTCAGTAAGTTGACATGGCATTTCAAAACCCTTCATTGATGTGTGCCCAATAATGAGCCTCCATCTATCACTTGGATGGAATATCACTTACACCACTGTATATTGACGTTCCATCTCATGTGGAATTCTCTACTGCATTCGGCCCTCCTGAGACAACTTGCTCGTCCGATAATTAGACGATGGACAATTATTCTAACCAATAATATAGATCTTTATGGGTTCCCAAACTACACAACCTTTGACGAAGTTCTATGACTTCAATAGATCTTATGATCAAGATCTAGTTATTGTGATGACCCTTATCCATTTCAAGCTCAAATATGCTCAACAGTTACCTCGGTCTGTTATGATCCAATGCCTTGGGAATGATAAAAAAATCAATGAATAAAAACCCACTTCAAGGGGGAAACCTCATTTTACAGTATATTTAATGTACATGGTCTCCTTGGTGTATATATATATGTGTGTGTGTGTGTGTGTGTGTGTGTGTGTGTGTGTGTGTGTGTGTGTGTATGCTCAACAGTTACCTCGGTCTGTTATGATCCAATGCCTTGGGAATGATAAAAAAAATCAATGAATAAAAACCCACTTCAAGGG
>ML779976.1:311820-348493 GCA_009831015.1 Picea engelmannii
TATGTATGTATGTATGTATGTATGTATGTATGTATGTATGTATGTATGTATGTATGTATGTATGTATGTATGTATGTATGTATGTATGTATGTATGTATGTATGTATACATATACATATATATGATAAAAGGGTACAATTATAATGAAATGGTGCAATGAAGGGTTCCAACCTACATACAAATATAATACTAGAAATGTAATAATTCAATATGTAAGTCTTAATAAGAGGTTTTATACATAACATGGGGATTTTTCTAGGGCTTAAGATGCCCCTCCCCTTCAAACAACTATTTTCCTCAACACTTGAATAACCATGGGTGTTTCTGCATGAAGAACACATATTTCCATGTCGCCTCTTCCACTAGTAGGTTCTTCCATTTGACTAGGTACTCTGTAATTGCTCAATTTCATAGCCTATTAATGCTTGTTTCAAGGATTATTTCCACTTCAAGTATGATTTTCACTTCTTCATTAATCTTTGGTAAAATAGTTTGAACTAGGATCTTGTTGTTGGTTACATTATTTAAGAAAGAAACATGGAAGACTAGATGTACATGTGACGATGGAGGCAACTCCAGTTTGTAAGTCATACTCCCAATCCTTTGCAAAAACTTAAAGGGCCATAATATTTGGGTGCTAATTTATTTTTCTTCTTTTGTTTCTCAAGGGAAATATGTTTATATGGTTATAGCCTCAGAAATACCCAATCCCCCACTTCAAATTCCCTTTCACTACAATGTTGATATGCTTGTTGTTTCATCCTATTTTGTGCCATAACCAAGTTTTCTTTCAATAGTTTGAGAACTTCTTGCCGGTTCCCTATGTGTTTGACATCAACCACCCCTCAGCGGATGGTCACTCCACCAGAACCTTCTTTCTCTCCTTGGCCCGAAGAGTCAACGCTCTCCTGACTCCTCTCAGGAATCCTTTTACCCATAGTTAGTCCTTCGGCGATCTCCCTTTCGAAATTTGGGAAATCGGGTTTCCCGGATTCACGAACCTTGTGTGCACCTTCCCTGCACCTTAAAACTCCGAACCCCGATCCCCGAGGTCAACGGTCAATGCTTTTCTCTGTCGGGGATTTCCCTATCGGGAAATCGGCATATGAAAGGTCGTGACCCTCTCACCCTTCAAAACCCCGAATTCCGATACGCGATGCCACGTGTTATATCCCACACCGTCTCCGTGGGACCCATCGCGACTCGTGACCTCGCGATTCCTCAATACTCCTGTTGACTTTGAAAACGCCGAAGTGTCGAGTCCCGACTCCTCGGGATCTCGTGCCACCTCTCCCTCCAACGATGAACGGCTCCGATTAAATCGGGAAATCGCAACTCGCGATTTCGACGTGCATGAAATGCTTGCACTCGTCAACCCCGATATGTCGATATGAAAATGGCAACCGGACTCCTCCGGGCGCCCTCGAGTTAACTCCCTCGCAACTCCTCCGCGATCTGACGGTCTGCGTGGTTTCGAAGATCTACTCAACGATCTTCAAATCGTCGATTCTCTTCCTCTTGGAGAGCTCTCCGCTCCACCACCTTCCTTCTGTAAGGACTTCACTGAAGCCTGATCCCTCCGAGAAGCAAAGGCGCTATCCCTCTTGAGCTTCTATAATTCTGACTCCTTTAGAGATATTTTCAAACACACTCCCTGTGCTCGACTTCGACCTTCACCAACCCTCAACGATATTGAAGATTCCCCGGTTCTGTGCACTCACAGTCACAGCAATCCCGGCCTTTCCCTTCTCATACTTGCTACTGAGATTCAATCCGTCCTGCACTTCACCTGCACGGCTCAAATAACACAAATCAACTCCAGGTTGAACAAGAATGAGTGTTTAACTGTAGAGCCTCCTCAACGCACCCTATGTGAAGGAATTCGACTGCACTCTATGCAGGAATCTCCTGGCTCAAACAGAGAAACAATTGGAACGCATTCACTTCATTCCCTCAGGTTTCGAACCTGATATGAAATCACATATGCAGCATATACAAGGTAAGCATAAAAAGAAGCAAACATGCACAGGCATAGTATCAACAACACACAGAGATCAAACACATCCATGGGATTGAATCAAAGCTTTCCTATTAATTCAATATCTGTACATGGAGGTTCTTCACCAGCTCTCTGCTCTGCTCTCTATTTCTCTCTATCTGAATGAATGAGGATATCACAATGTACAAAGGAAGGGTGCCTATATTCGTTTTCCCTCCTGGAAAATGTAACTGTCTAATCTACAGCTAACCCTCTCTACCAGCATTAAGACTATTTAATGTCTACTTATCTAAATTACAATACAAGTGCGCTTCACATGAACGAGTTCATTCAAACGACGGCACAACAATATTTTCAAAGTAATTCAAAATTGTATGTGCGGGCGCTGTCCAGTTGTTCCTTTGCCTCCATGCGCTGGCTCGCTTGATCAAGATGTGGATGCTCCTGCATCATACTCCTCGGCTCAAAAGAGTTCATGGGCTCCTGTCCATGAGCTGTCGCACGGTGTGACCATGCTTCTGTATGACTGCCTCTGTTTCCCAGTTGGCATCCTCCACTGGGTGGTTCTTCCATTTCACCAGGTACTCAAAATATTGCTTCCTCCTGGTCTTCTTGCCTGCTCGTTCCTCCAGTATGCACTCCATCTGCGGTTTCTGTGCAACTGGTAATTGTTTCTGCCACTGAATCACTAGTTCCTCAGTTCCAGTGTCTGCTTCCTTGGCCCTGTATGGGTATAAATCCGAAACGTTGAAAATCGGAGATATCCCGATGCCCTCTGGCAACTCAAGCTCATATGCATTTTCGCCAAATTTCCTCAGGATTCGGCACGGCCCAATTTTCTTCATCTTGAGCTTGTTGTATGTTCCCCTTGGGAACCTTTCTTTCCTCAAGTGCGCCAGAACCATGTCTCCAACTTCAAGCTGAAGTTGTCTTCTTCTCTGATCAGCTCTGCGCTTGTATTCCTGGTTCGTCTTCTGCAATCGCTGCTTCACCTGTGCGTGCAGTTCCTGCATCGCCTCAACGAATTCCTCAGCTCTCGCGCTGCTGGTCTCAGCCTGTTCTGGCTCCCTGAGCTCAGACACTCCTCTCGGCTGTGTCCCATACAAAATCTGAAATGGACTCTTACCTGTACTCCGATTCACCGAATCGTTGTATGCAAACTCGGCTTGTGGTAGAATCTGGTCCCAACTGGTGCGATGCTCCACCACTAGGCTCCTTAACAGATCTCCTAAGCTCCTGTTGACCACTTCTGTCTGCCCATCTGTCTGCGGATGGTAAGCAGAGCTGAATGCCAAGTCAGTCCCCAACTTTTTCCATAGCGTCCTCCAAAAGTGACCTATGAACTTCGTCTCCCGATCCGAGACTATGCTCCTGGGCAATCCATGAAATCGCACAATCTCTTTGAAAAACAAATTTGTTATGTGCGTTGCATCACTGGTCTTATGACACGGAAAAAAATGTGCCATCTTCGAGAACCTATCCACCACCACAAAGATGGAATCAACCCCCCTTTGCGTTCTCGGTAAACCCAACACAAAATCCATATTAATGGCCTGCCATGGCCTCTCAGGTATGGGCAACGGCTGATAGAACCCTGTGTTTTGCTTTCGGCCCTTTGCGTGTTGACATATTCGACATCTGTCAACAAACTTCTTCACATCTGCTCGCATACCCGGCCAAAAATACGATTCACTCAGCTTGGCGAATGTTTTGTCATGCCCGAAATGACCTGCTAAACCTCCACTGTGCTTTTCCTTCACCAAATTCTCTCTCATAGAGCAATCTGGAATGCACAACTGATTGCCTTTGAAAAGCAATCCATCCTGGATCATGAATTCAATCCACAGGCTCCTATCTCTGAGCACCGGATTCTCGGCTGCCTCGTATGCCTCGCAAAAGTCTGCATCGCCTGCATACATATCCTTCAAGTTCTCAAAACCCAGCGTCTTGACTCTGAACTCCTGCAGCAATAAACACTTCCTGCTCAAGGCGTCAGCCACCTTGTTCGCAGTCCCTGAAATGTGCTTTATGACAAAGGTGAAATTTTTCATATATTCCACCCACTTCGCATGCTTTTGATTCAGCTTCTCTTGCTGGCTCACGAACTGCAATGCATGGTTTTCGTTGTACAACACAAACTCCTTGGGTATGAGATAATGCCTCCACTTCTTCAACGCCTGGATAATGGCATAGAATTCTTTATCATATGTGGAGTATTTCAATTTTGCATCATCCAGCTTCTCGCTGTAATATGCCACAGGTCTGTCATCCTGACTTAAGACCCCTCCAACAGCATACCAACTAGCGTCACACTTTACCTGGAAGGTCTTCCGAAAATCAGGCAGCACTAATACTGGTTGCTCTGTTATCTTCCGCTTCAATAGAGTGAAGCTCCTCTCAGCCTCGGTTGTCCATTGGAAAACCTTATGCCGCTTTTTCACAGTGTCCATCATTGCGGCGCTAATTCCACTGAAGTTACGAATGAACTTTGGGTAGAAACTAGCTAAATCGTGAAATCTTCTTACCTCAAAAACATTCCTTGGCGATGGCCAATTCCTGATCACCTCAACCTTCTCAGGATCCATCTTCAATTCATTTGCCGAAATTACAAAACCCAAATAAATGAGTTCTTTCTACATGAAGGAACATTTCTTCAAATTAATCAGCAGCTTCTCCTGCTGTAACCTTCTCATCACAGTGGCTAAATGCTTCAAGTGTTCAGCCTTCGTCTTGTTGAATATCAATATGTCGTCCAGGTATAACACCACAAATTTGCCAATGAATTCCCGCAGGACTTCATTCATCAGCCTCATGAATGTGCTTGGCGCGTTTGTCAAACCAAACGGCATGACCAGCCATTCGTACAAACCCTCGTTTGTTTTGAATGTTGTCTTCCATTCATCTCCCTCTCTCATCCGGATCTGATGATATCCGCTCTTGAGATCTATCTTGGAGAAGTAATTTGCTCCACTCAGGTAGTCCATCAAGTCGTCCATTCTCGGCAGTGGAAACCTGTACCTGATGGTGATCTTATTAATCGCCCTGGAGTCTGTACACATCCTCCAACCTCCATCCTTCTTTGGACTCAGTACTGTTAGAACAGCACATGGACTAAGACTCTCTCTGACCAGTCCCTTGTCCTGCAGATCCTACACCTGCCTTTTGACCTCCTCGTTTTCCTGAGGTGTCAACCTGTATGCTTCCTTATTCGGCAAACTTGCTCCGGGTATGAGATCAATAGGGTGACTCACACTCCTCATCGGTGGCAATGAACGTGGCAGTTCATCCACGATGATATCAGCAAACTCTCCCAGCAGTTCCTGAATCTCCTCTGGCAAGTCATCCACTCTTGTGCTTGTCAGGACAATTCTCGGCTTCCTAACAACAAAGAACTGTGGATCTTCATTCTTCTCCATCTCTGTGAGAAGCTCTTTCCCACTCATGAGAAGTATCGTATTGTTCACTTCCGGCTTGACCACCTTATCTTTGATCGGAAGCAACGTATGGGATCTCCCATCCTTCTCCAAGGTGTATGTGTTCATTATCCCATCATGAACAACATGTCGATCATACTGCCAGGGTCTCCCCAATAATACATGACAGACATCCATGGGAATGACATCACACAGGATCTCATCCTTATATTTACCCATTTTAAAATTGACCAAGCATTGTTTGGTAACACATACCTGGTGTCCTTTCTGCATCCACGTCACCTTGTATGGACTCGGGTGCTTGTGCGTTTTCAGCTCCATTTTCTCCACCATCTCGGTTGAAACGAGATTATCGGTGCTTCCGCTGTCCACTATGACCTTGCATTTCCAGCCCTTGGTCTTGCAAGTCGTCCGGAACAATCTGCATCTTTGCACTGAGCTGTCCACCTCTTTCTCAGGTGTCAAGAGAGCCTTGTGCACTGTCAGTGACTTTCCACTTCCAGTGTCTTCATCCTCAACGTCACGTCTCTGCGCCTCAGAAACATGAGCTTTTCCTCCGTCCATTTTCCTATCTGGACAGTCAACGGCTTTGTGTCCGTCTTTACCACATGTGAAACAGGTGATAACTCCCCCTCGACCTCTGCCTCTACCTCGGGTACGAGGAAATGTGTTCATGTCAGCATATCCTCCTTGCTGATCATCTTGCTGCCTCCTCGGCTCAAAATTTTGCTGCCTCTGTTGTGAGGTTCCACCTCTTTCAGCTTTCCCCTGAGGCCTCTTCCAATCCTCCTTGGGCTTTTGTGTTCTCTCTGGGACAACAGCTTTGCCTCTGGGCTGACTTCTGCCTCTCCCTCGCTGACCTTGCTTGCGGCTCAGCTTCTCTTCGGCTTTCAAAGCCATCTGGTACGCATCCTCAACTGTTCGGATGGTCAGCATGCTCAGCTCGTCCTGAATATCATACCTGAGACCATTCAGGTATCTGGCCACCTTCTCATCTTCACTCTCCTGATGACCAGCTCGAATGTTGAGCCTATAGAATTCTTCGGTGTATTCCTTCACCGTCATCAGCTTCTGTCTCAGGTTCTACATACGCCTGAACAGAGTGATCTGGTAGTCTCTCGGAATGAACTTCGCCTTCATCTTGGTGATCATCCGATCCCAGCTTTTGATCTTTTGTTTTCCCTTGGAACGTCTGTCTGCCTGTAGCTCGTCCCACCATAAGGCTGCATGTCCTTTCAGCTTCGTGACGGCATGCTTTATCTTCTTTTCCTCTTCGATATCCTCATAATCGAAGTAGGTGTCAAGTGCTCGGATCCAATCCAGCAACTCTTCTGCGTCTAGACTTCCCTCATAGACGGGAATGTCCATCTTAGTCTTCGATCTCATCCTCGAAATAGCCCTGATCAACCTCTCTGTCAAGGCATCTTCTGCTGTACCTCTTCTTGGTCGTGTCCAGCTTCCTCTTCAACCTCAGGATCACTGAACTCTACCGTACCAGCTCCACGCCTCTGGGTGGTTTCCATCTCTTCGAGTCTCTCCCTGAGATCTCGTATCTGACGTTCCATCTCTGGGTTGCCTGCTGGCCTACCCCTTCTCCGGGCGTCCCTGTCTTCACGATCAGGTGACTGCCTCTCCCTTCGCGGCGGCATTATATCTTCTTCTCTCTGCTACCTGAACAAAGAGAACTTCAACTCCGGCTCTGATACCACTTGACGTCAACCACCCCTCAGCGGATGGTCACTCCACCAGGACCTTCTTTCTCTCCTTGGCCCGAAGAGTCAATGCTCTCCTGACTCCTCTCGGGATTCCTTTTACCCACAGTTAGTCCTTCGGCGATCTCCCTTTCGAAATTTGGGAAATCGGGTTTCCCAGATTCGCGAACCTTGTGTGCACCTTCCCTACACCTTAAAACTCCGAACCCCGATCCCCGAGGTCAACGGTCAATGCTTTGCTCTGTCGGAGATTTCCCTATCAGGAAATCGGCATATGAAAGGTCGTGACCCTCTCACCCTTCAAAACCCCGAATGCCGATACGCGATGCCACATGTTATATCCCACACCGTCTCCGTGGGACCCATCGCGACTCGTGACCTTGCGATTCCTCAATACTCCTGTCAACTTCGAAAACGCCGAAGTGCCGACTCCCGACTCCTCGGGATCTCATTCCACCTGTCCCTCCAACGATGAACGGATCCGATTAAATCGGGAAATCGCAACTCGTGATTTCGACGTGCATGAAATGCTTGCACTCGCCAACCCCGATATACCGATATGCAAATGGCAACCGGACTCCTCCGGGCGCCCTCGAGTTAACTCCCTCGCAACTCCTCCGCGATCTGACGGTCTGCGTGGTTTCGAATATCTAATCGACGATCTTCAAGTCGTCGATTCTCTTCCTCTTGGAGAGCTCTCCGCTCCACCACCTTCCTTCTGTAAGGACTTCACTGAAGCCTGCTCCCTCCAAGAAGCAAAGGCGCTATCCCTCTTGAGCTTCTGTAATTCTGACTCCTTTAGAGATCTTTTCGAACACACTCCCTGTGCTCGACTTCGACCTTCACCAACCCTCAACGGTACTGAAGATTCCCCGGTTCTGTGCACTCACAGTCACAGCAATCCCAGCCTTTCCCTTCTCAGACTTGCTACTGAGATTCAATCCGTCCTGCACTTCACCTGCACGGCTCGAATAACACAAATCAACTCCGGGTTGAACGATAATGAGTGTTTAACTGTAGAGCCTCCTCAACGCACCCTATGTGGAGGAATTCGACTGCACTCTATGCAGGAATCTCCTGGCTCAAACAGAGAAACAATTGGAACTCATTCACTTCATTCCCTCAGGTTTCGAACCTGATATGCAATCACATATGCAGCATATAGAAGGTAAGCATAAAAAGAAGCAAACATGCACAGGCATAGTATCAACAACACACAGAGATCAAACACATCCATGGGATTGAATCAAAGCTTTCCTATTAATTCAATATCTGTACATGGAGGTTCTTCACCAGCTCTCTGCTCTGCTCTCTATTGCTCTCTATCTGAATGAATGAGGATATCACAATGTACAAAGGAAGGGTGCCTATATTCGTTTTCCCTCCTGGAAAATGTAACTGTCTAATCTACAGCTAACCCTATCTACCAGCATTAAAACTATTTAATGTCTTCTTATCTAAATTACAATACAAGTGCGATTCACATGAACGCGTTCATTCAAACGACGGCGCAACAATCTTTTCAAAGTAATTCAAAATTGTATGTGCGGGCGCTGTCCAGCTGTTCCTTTGCCTCCACACGCTGGCTCGCTTGATCAAGATGTGGATGCTCCTGCATCAGTGTTCCTCCACTGCTTGAACCTTTGCAGTCCCTTTCAAGGGTGATGTCATGGATGGAGGATGATATCCATAAATTTCCATGTTATTGTGCAATTTGTACTTTCCCAAAGCCAAAGGAAAGTGGGTACTAAATTGGTGTAACAAGGAGGATGTTCTATCACTATCCCCTAAACAAGACACCTCTTTCTATTTAGGAGTATTACCCTAGGGGAGACGTCCCCAGTGACCTGGGGGTTTGAGAAGACTAAGGAAAAAGTATCAAGAAAGTCCCACCCCTCTCTCAGGTCACTCTAATCAAAAGTTCCAAAGGTTTTAATGAGATGAAGCAAAGTAATATTTAAGTATTTATAATAGATATATATATATATATATAGCAATAGCTTCACAATTGTGCCTCAATAAATCTTCAAACATGACCAGAAATGATAGCATAAACTTGACAAAGTTGTGGTAATTGTCAGAAGCATTGTTGGCAATGTATAATCAGCTTTAAAACTTGATTTTAGGATGAATTTGTTGTTGTTATAGATGGTTGTATCAATATTTTGCAACAACATAAAATTAGTTAGTAGGTTAGTATAATCTAAAGTTAGAAATAGCTATTAAATGTCTTAACGTAGATGGTTTAAGAGTTGTTTTAGTCAATCAATCACTTGCAAGGTATGAACTAGTTCCTTTTAGGGTAAATGGAGTCAATGTTGTAGCAGAAATTCTTAGAGGGAAAAAAACAAATGATAATAGATGAGATCAAGGAAAAGGGAAGATGATTGAGGTGTCAGTAACCTAAGGCCTCAATATCTAAAACCCTAGAAGGAAAAAATGCTAGGAAGTAGGTAACCCTAGGCCCTAGCGATTTCCTTCTTCTTTTGGTAAAACTTGAAATAAATGTATGAATCTTAATGAAGGAATTATTCTAGAGTGCTACTAAGGTAGGGCTCTAGTATATCCTTCAAGGGAGGTGTTCTCTAGAAAAATCAAGTAGGTGAAGAGTTATAAATAAAGGGCAATAACATGTGATTTTCTCCTAGGCTTTCACACTAGAAATTTCATAATCTTAGAAATGAATAAGTAAATGCACCATAACCATTCAAAATAAAGAAGGATTGCATATTTCTACTTACTTCATCAAGAATAATCTAGCCACAAACCCTAGTTGTAGACTTTCCACCATGAAAATGCAAAAATACACCAAAAGAAGCCTCCTCCAAGAGTTGTGTGCCACTTAATTTAAGCCAATAAACCTTAAAAGAGGTTGAATTTCAGACCTCACACTTGTGTGAGTGAAATATGATGAAAAAATGAGAGATTTGACTCTCTATTTATACAATACAAATGACCTTTAATTACAATTTAGGTCAAAAAAGGATGACATGGCTAATTTACATCAAAAATCAATTTTACTTAAAATTAACATTTAAACCCCTAATTTTGTCTTTTAGGGATGACATCATGCCCCTCCTAGGGTGGCGTTAGGCCCCTTCATGGAACCCTAGGCCTCCAAAGTGAAATTTTAGGCCTCAAAAGTCCTCAGAATTTGTCACACATGCCAACCCAGTCATCCTCATACCAAAACCCTAATTGGATGACATCAAGGCTCAAAATGATGACGTCGGGAGCCTTCAAGGGACAACCTCATGGTGGGAGGTAAATATCCCCCTAGGTCAAGGCCTTCCAAAGTGCCTCTGATGGAACATCCTCCTTTTTCTTTGGTTCAAGGCTCTAGTATCCTTCTGCCCCTAGTTAGGGTCACAACATCCATCTAGTGGGATTTTAGCCCCATGGAGATCCGAACTAATCATCTCCCCATATGTACCTTTCCATCGAGCATGGTCCTTCAACAAAAACAAGTACTCTCTCCATGGGATCATAAGTCACATGGATCATAGCAATGTCAATCACATGTAATAATCAAGTTACCCAAACATGTGCATCAAACCCCCCTTTACCCAAACAAATTCTCAAAGGCATTATGTTATTTAACAAGCCAGGTTTGGAGAGGGTCTCAGGATTTCCTATTGGGATAATCCTCCCCAGGTGTGGGGTGTTTCCCAGATGAATAAAAATCTAGTTCATGTAAATGTATGAGATGGTGTAGGGAATGATTGGGCAAGGGGTGCAGTGATGACATGGAAATGTAGGTCTTACCTATGGGTGCCTCTGTAGAGGGTGAGTTGCACCTTGTCATGGATGTCATTGTTTCCTATCCCATTCAATACCTTTTACTCCTTTTCTTATTTGTTTTTATTTTCAAGAGGATAGTTGGAGGACATTATCCTGGCATGGTGACAACGTTACCCACAAGCATTTCATGGAAATGATAAGGTTGCCTCATGATGAGACCCCCTTTCTCTTGGATATGTCACCAAGAGCCACTACCCTGGCTTGGTAACCAAATGAATAGTAGTGTCATATCACTACATGCGCATGGACCTAATAGGTCGACTCATGATGAGACCTCCTATCCACCAACTAGGCCTTGAGTTTTATTTTATTTTATGGGTCCCATTTTCTTGTTGAGAATCTTGTTATTGGTTTCTCGAGAATCCATGGGTGAAGCATATCAAGGTTTTATCTTGGATTTTAAATTTTTTCAGCTACGTTTACCCTCTGGGCCTTTAGCCCCTTCTTCCCACAAGGAAAGGTACTACCCTTGCTAGCTTGGAAAACCTAATGCCTGAACCAATGTAGGGGATAGATGAGAGGGACAATGATGAAAAGTGGTAAGTATGGAAGGAATGGAAGATGACCTTTCAGAGACCCACCTAGTGGAAACTCAACCCTAAGGGAACCAACTTACTAGGGAATTTTGTCATCTCCCCCCAGGTATGGACAAGTTAAAGAGAATAATTTCCAAGAAAACATCATGAAACAAAAGAGAATTCAATGCTCATATTCAAATGTTTTGAGAATCAAAGTGACACATACCATGATACCCGGACTCATAACCTCATGGAGCAAGACCCACCACTACTTCAAAACCAATTCGATGGGATGGATGTTGTTGCAGTTGATAGATGGGAGGAACTAAATAAAAGATGGGCCCTCCAAGGCCAAGCTCAAGTCATATGGTTCTCGATACTCCATGTCTAGGACTTGTGGGCCTCAAGACATAATCTCCTTAGTTATCCCTAGGATAGAGGATAACATGCCAGAAATGGGGACATTTTTTATGAAGTATGGAAGGATGTGTTGTACCACCATTATGCCAAGGGAAACCACTTGACCCATTGTGTATGTTTATCAAATGCAAAGTAATGAATATATCCTTATAGAAATTTGTTCACAATATCATTTTTCCCATCGGATTGAGGATGTTAAGATGAGCAGTGAGCCAATTGAGTACCCAATCAAGAAAATAATTTAGTCCAAAAATTTCTAGTGAAAATTGGATTTTTGTCACTTACAATAATATTAGGGACTCCATGTAGATTTTGAACTATTTCCTTGAATGTTGTGTATATTATACTTTCTTTTAAAGGATGATAAAGAGAGAATAAACAGGCATACTTTGTTAGTCATTCCACTACTACCATGATGACAGTATTTCCTTCATATTTGGGTAAAACTGTAATAAAATTCATTGAAACTTCTTCCCAAGGTTGACTTGGTATAGCCAATGGTTGTAGGAGACCTAGCATCTTGATTGTCTCTCCCTTATTCTATTGGTAGACCACACACTTAGACACAAAATTTTGAACATTTGTTTTAAGACCTTCCCCAAAAAAATCCTTCTTAATCCTGTGGTACGTTTTCAAGAATCCTAAATGTCCTCCTATAGGAGAAGTGTGCAATTATAGAAGGACCTTTTGTTTGAGGTGGGAATTCTTACATAAATATAGGCATCATGATACCATAGAAAATTATTCTTCCACAAAAAATTATCTAATGAAATTGGGTCCTCTTGTAGTTGTTGAATGATCTTGCTTCCATTCTATCCTTGTTTCTTCCACCCAATCATATTGCGGAATAGAAATAGCACATAGTGAACCTTATGTTTCTACTTTTTCCTTGAAAGGGAATCTTCCACAACATTATGTTTTCCTTTTTTGTATATAATTTCAAAGTCATAACCTAGCATATTTGTAACCCATTTATGTTTCTTTTTTGAAGATAATTGTTTCTCTGAGAAGTACTTCAAACTATCATGATCTATTTTTACTTTGAAGTGTCTTCGTATTAGGTAATAACATCATTTCTTAATTGCATGTAGTATGGCCAACAATTATTTTTCATAAATGGGTTTGAGTAATTTTTTCTCTTTAAGTTGGTTGCTTTCAAAGGAAAAGGGCCTTCCTTCTTGCATTAAAATTGCACCAATTCCATGGCCCAAGGCATCACACTCCACAATAAATGTTTTTGTGAAGTCGGGTGTGGCCAAGATGAGAGTTGTACACATAGCCTCCTTAAGTTTTCCAAAATCTTTAGTTGTTGCTTGAGTCCAAGAAAATTCTTTCTTCTTTAATAATTCTATTAGAGGTGTTGCCATATGACCATATTTCTTGAAAAACTTGCGGTAATAGCCTATAAATCCTAAGAATCCTTTAAGTTTCTTCAAGGTTTTGGGAATTATCCATTCCCTCATAGCTCTAAATTTTTTAGGGTCAACTTTTACATCTTCATGAGATACAATATGACCCAAATATTCCACTTCTTGAACCCCAAAGGCACACTTGGAAGGATTTACATAAAGTTGTTTCTCTTGCAATAGTTGGAATACTATATCAACATGTTGTACATGACCTTCCCAAGATTTTTTATATGTTAGTATGTCATCAAAAAATGCTAACACGGGTTTTCTAAGGAAGAGATTTGTTGGTACGCAATGGGAATACCCAAGGTTAATCATTAATAAACAAACAAAACCCTTATACATCATCCCTTTAAGCATCACCTGCAAGCATGTGAATTCTTGCCCGAGGCATCTAGAGGGGTTGTAGGAACCAAGTTTCTACAGTGGGGGGAAGTGAGGAATTCATCATACTCATACTATGCAATATCCATTCATCTACTTTATGCGCAATTTCTATTACTTACCCTTTAACATTCATGCAACATACCATCTGTGCATCATTACTTTACTTGAAATTCAGTCATTTACCAGTTACTTCAATGTGTGAAATTATGATATCATATATGAATAACACATTCAAAATACTAAGATTTTATCATCATTGCACAATATCGATAACATAGTCATAATACTAAATATCCATATCACACACATAACATCACACCAAAACACAATCTTTAACATGGTTCACCCTAGTCTAGGCTACATCCACAACAACTGGCTTCTTATATTAGTCATTTATAGGCTCCTTACAGTTGCGCACTGCGCTTACAAAAAGATGCAACATTAACCATTACTCAAACCTACCTAGCCGTTGTGTTGCAGTGCGAGCCTAAATCCTTAGTCATACCTCAAAAATCTTCCTCAGGACTTCTCCAAAACCTAACCAACTCAAAAGAACTCCACACTGAAAACTCTCTCACTCACACCCATTATACCCAAAACCCATTAATATTTATAGCTTTATAATAAGGCTAAGCCCGTTACAATGTGGACAAAATGTCCCAAAATCCTAAATACTTTCATCCTTTTATGTGTTGACTCTTGAAAATGCTTCAAATTCTTTGCGTGAGCATTTATCCTTAGCCAAAATGTCGTATGATTTTTTCTTGCATGATTCCCAAGACTAATCGAAAATGCTTATCCAACAGGCCTTCAACACTAACATATGGCTCGTTTCGAGCAACTCAGGCCTTCTTCCAATTCTCCATGAACTTTTCGAATGTCTCCTTTGTTTTCATGGCCTTCTCCTTTACCTCTGTCTCTTTTTGCAAAATTGTGTCAACTATTTCGGTAGTAACCCATGCCTGCATCTTCTCGACACTTTCTTTGACTGCCTATTTGACTATACCTTGAGTGGATACTAAGGATTCTATCACCCTATAGTCTTCGTCTTGTAGTACCTAAATCTTTTGTGTGTGATTATGCTACTCCACCCTTAGTTGATTCATTTATGAATGCAACTTCATGTTTTCATCCATTGTTGTTACCACCTATGCTGGCGGTAATGTACCCATTATTGCTTTGAACTTCTACGCCTTTTCCTGTGTATCCTGTATATTTTGGATGATCTCTTGTATCTCCCTGTCTTTGTTTAGTTGCGTCCAGATGCTTATGGTTTCTACATAGAGATGAGCACATTCTATCTCTAGGTTCTTTATGCTCTCCAATACTATGGTCACTATATGTTCCTTTTTCTCCCTTTCTTTTGGTGGAGTACTTGGTGTCACGCGTGCTTCTAAGTCGACTATACGTGCCTGAAATCCCTGAATAACTTAACTTATCTTTGTTACTTGTTCTTCAACTGAGGCCTCCATATTTGTCCAAGCCTCTAGGAGTTCTTTATAGACTTTCTCAAACTCTTGTTGCATCCTTTCGACCTTCTGCATGGCCTCATCCTTCTCCTTCTCGAATTTGTTGTATTCCATATCCAAGGCTACATTCTATGTCATAACCTTAACCAACTCATTAGATGTATTTTTTGCACACAATTTCATCTCTTGCATTATGCTCGTCTGCAATTTTAATATTACATATGTCGGTAGTTGAGATAATACTAACTCAATATGACCTAGCTCCCTTGCTTGTTCCTACGTCTCTATTGTGGGGAACTCTACCAGCCCTGTTGCTAACTTGATCGATTTTTGTTCTCCTGTGCTACCTTTAACAATTGAGATATTATCGACCATGCCTCCCCATTCTTTGTAGTTCCTATTATTTTTTCATCCTCCGCCTGTCGTACTGGCACAAGCTTGATTTGATGACATCCTAAAAATCCATCAATGAAAGAGTAGGCCTCCTTCCCTCCTATGTTTTCTAATGCTTCTTCTATAAAGGGGGTCAAAAAAGGGTCATGCAAACATGAATCTTTCAATTTCCTTAGGTATACACAAATTCTAATACCCCATGTTTTCTTATTTTGAAATACCATTGGGCTTATCCATTCAGACCTTGCGACGGGCTCAATGATATCAGCTTCTATCATTCTGTCAAGTTCTTCTTTCACTTTTTCCTCATGCTTCAGATTCAATTGGTAAGGTCTCTGTCTTTCTGGCTTAACATCTAGTTTTAACAGGATATTCATCTCTCCTAAGTCCCCAACTATCCCCTTCATATCTAAAAAGGTTGTCTAAAAGAGATCTTAATACTCACGCGGCAAGTCTACAATATTTTCAACAATCTCACTATTCCAATATTCACCAATATTTGCGAACTTAGGTTTCTATTTCGTGCCAATACTCACTTTGCGCACTCTTAATAGCTTCACATATGCATCAGATTCAAGTTATGTACCTTCTACTGTGTGCTCCCCTTCAATCTCTGGTACTTTCACATTTCTTGGATCTTCTTCCTCTTGATTTTCTTTAGTAACATTTTAACATTTCAGTATTTCATGGACTATTTGCATATTCTCTATGCGCACTACACACAGGTACTATTTCTATCTAATATTCTCCCATAAAAAAAATTACTTCTAATGATTTGCAGAGCTACATCTACTAAGGGTGACTCAGCTTCAAAACTAAATGTTACCTTGAAATTATGGATGAGATCTTCCCAATATATTGCCCCTCTATGCACTTCTAGTTCTAGATACCAGTTCTTGGGAACTGTCTCAAGTGTATGTATGAACCTATGTGTTCATTCATGCTTTGGTACTTTTCCACAAGTTTTCATACACTGTGCAACATGATCCATCAAACTTCTCATCCCTGTATACTTTTCTATAATTTATTCACCTTTTGTTCCAAATATAACTACATCAACCTTCTACAATGTTTCCAATCTACTATTCCTTCCTTATGTGTTTCCCACCATCTTGTTGGGTTTGCTTTCAGTGCAACATCTAATGCGAAAAATATTTTTTGTTCAGGTATATACAAATCAAATTCTTTTACAAAGGAACTTACATCATTCAATCCATTAAACCTTGGTGCATCACATACCTCTGTTATGATCCAACACAAAGAGCGAGTAATGCGAGCACATCTTCTGGTTGGTACTTCGTGCAACCTGTGCTGCCAATGTTCAAGTCCTTCCTCTAAATCCGATGCACAAGATCTAATGCTTCTCCAATTAAGCACACCATTGACAATAGGATTGATGTAATCATCCATGCATCTGGTCTTATTATACATGTTATCAATTTCTTTTCTTGTGGATTCCACATACCTTCTTGCTTTTGTGGGGTCTAATGGTGCAGTAACCTTTAAGCCTCCTCCTTCAAAAATCATTTCTCTCTTCTTCAAGTTGATAATCGTCTGGTTTTCAAAGGCCCAATCCATTCTGAGCAATTTTGTATACGGCTGACTGTTATCCACGATCTCAATGACCTCAAAGTTGGCTACGATGCGCACTCCATCTATGTTAACAATTACTCCTAATAGTATCTCGATCAGTACTATCTTATGTTGGTTTTCCAGCCTCAACTGAATGGGTGACCAAATTAACTTTGGTTTCTCCATCATTTCCCACGTCTATTTTGGAAGAACATTTACATCTGATCCTAAGTCCAATATGGCGTTATCCATATCATACTCTCCTATCTGCACACTCAATTTGAATTCTATGTTTATCCTCTTCTTTCACAAGACTTGGTTCTCTGCTCTCTGTGTCATAGATACTTCTCTATCTTGGGTGCAATGATCGATCATCCTGCGTAGTGCATTCAACATATTTTCGTCCTTCATCAAATATAAACAAATATTTAGAAAATATTTCAAAGTGTTTACCTTCTCGACTGACCTTTCTAGAATGGTGTGATCATAGACTGATGGCATATCATATATTGGTGGCACATTTGACATTGATGCTATCCAGTCTAGTCCTAGTATTTTTTCGTGGCTTGTTGATATGTATCTTTCTCTTTCTTTGGGTTAAATGTTGGCGTAGGCTCAACTTCTTTCCTTATCCATTTCTCGATCCCCTTTCCATTTTTCATCGCATCCACTTTGGTTCTCATTCCTCCACGTGTAACGACTGATATTTTAGGTTGATTGTCATGCTCTTCAACTACTATCATATGTATGTTCTAGTTTTGGTTTTGGTTATGATTCTAGTTCCCTCTTACCTGTCATTTCACTATTAATTGAGGAAACTATTCGGTTGCATGGTCCAATGCTCTGCAGTACGTGCACGTTGTGGAAGGATTTGAGAATTATCTCACCAAATGTCTCTATTGATTGCAATTATAACAAATGATTGGTCATGTTCCTCCTCTACCAAATCCTCCTTGTCCTCGACCTCCTATGAATCCTCATCATCCACCTTGGTTAAATCCTTTCAAACTATTATACTTTGGAACCCCTCCTTCTGCTACTGCATTTTCTTATTGGAGTTTGTAAGCATATATTGTGCACTCTCTCATTAATTCAAATGTGTGAAAATCATTCTCCTCATGTCCTACATACTTGCAAAAATTACAGAACAAATTCCTGAGCGTACTTTGGTACTTCTGCAATAATGGAAAAAAAATCGGACGATGTCCCCATGTATTGCATATTTTGAAACATCCTAATCCTCCTGTCAATGGTTTTAGTGCTAATGTAGCCATATATTGTACAAATGTTGGGAATTTGTCTTTACGATGGCCTTTTTTCTTACATGTAATACACCAAACTTGTTCATGTTGTTCCTTTTCATTCGTTATTTCTAAGAACTGAATCCTTAATGCAGCCAAATGTGCCTGAAACTGTGCCATTCATGTGCCATCTCCTACAGGAGATGCTTCTAACTTCATCACAATTTCTAATGCAGATGGTTGAGATGTGACCTTTTGTTGTGTAAGAGGACAGCAGAGGTGTGGAAACAAACCTACAATAAACCATTCTCTATGTTGTTCATCATGAATTTAAAATTTTAATCTAACCATCACATCTTTAAACCTCTTATCATAATCCCAAATTGTCTCATTTTGTATCTTCTTAATTTCTTTCATCTATGTGATATACTACAACTCGTATTTTGGAGTTCAAAATTCCTTTAACAAAGATTTTCCAATCTCTTCCAATGTACTTGATTGTCCTTTTGGTGTAGTATTCTAGTTCTTCATTACCATAATAGTGTACAACCTCTGAACATCATTGATAGCTACGCAATCTTCATTTTCTCATCCTAGACATTCTTCATAGTCCATATCGTCTCACATACAAAAAGATGTTTCTATGGGTCTTTCGAACTCGCTCCCTAGAATTTCGACATTCTTAATATATTGTCTATTGATGCCATTGTATTCTATGTAGTAATTATCTTCGGTGATGTTTATTGACTATGGTTCATTGTGATACTTCCACTATTATAACTACTATTATTACTATACCTAAACCTTTTCAGCAACGAAATACTCCATTCTCTTCATTTGAGTCACTATCTTCCTCTCTCACCATCCTCTGTCCATCCATTCCTTACTCATCCTTTTCCACTCTCAGACCATCCTATGGTCATCCCCCATTTCCTCTATGTGCACGAAGGCGCCTAGTAGTCAGATTACATATTCATAACATTCTTGTTGCACAACAACATCTTTATCTAGGTAGACAGTGCGTTCAGAAATATTTTGCACGAACCCTTGAAGAATTCCCTTTCTGCGACACTATACGACTGGGTACAATCTATTGAAAACTATGTAATGTAACACCCTGGTATACTATTCAACCAAAAATCAACTGCGCGAGAAAATGTATTACTTACTGTATTCAACTGTCTGATCAATTCATGGGTCCAATTTCTTAGATCCTCAGCTCGGTATCTCCCAACATTCTCCACTAGCGTTTCTAACCATTCAGTGAAAATTATTAGAAATTCACCAAAGAAGATTTCATGAAGGTATGTAAAACATACCTTTATAACCATTGTTCATCACTAAGTCACGGTTTCCTATTCTTTTCTATGTAAAATTCTCGCTTCTTCCTCTCTAACCATTCTGTGATCTCTTCCTTATTCAGCCTCCAAAACATTCCCCTCAGTTACATATCCTTGTTCCAACAATGGAACCATTTGTTGACACACAATGGGAAGACGTGGGGTTAATCATAATAAACCAACAAAACCATTAGACTCTGGCCCTTTCATAATCACATGCAAGCAAGTGAATTCTCACCCGAGGCATCTAAAGGGGTTGTATGAACCAAGTTTATGCAGTGGGGGGAAGTGAGGAATTCAACATATTCATACTATGCATTATCCATTCATCTACTATGCGCATAGTTTATATTAATTACCCTTTAATATTTATGAAAATACTATGTGTGCATCATTACTTTACTTGACATTCATTCATTTATCAGTTACTTAATTGTGCGACATTATGACAACATATATGAATAACACATTCAGAATACTAAGCTTTCATCATCATTGCACAATATCAGTAGCATAGTCATAATAATAAATATCCATATGATCACACACATAGCATGACATCAAGACACAAGTTTTAATGTGGTTCACCCCAATCTGGGCTACATCCACAACAACTGTCTTCTTATATTAGTCATGTATATTCTCCTTACAGCTTCACACTGCACTTATAAAAATATGCAACACTAACCATTACTCAAACATGCCTAGTCGTTATGTTGTAGTGCAAGCCTAACTCCTCAATCATACCTTAAAAATATTAATCAAGACTTCTCCAAAACTCGACTAATTAAAAAGAACTCCACACCAAAAACTCTCATTTCTACCAAAAACCCATCACAATTTATAGTTTTACAATAGGAATAAGCTTGTTACAATGTGGAAAAAACATCCTAACTACTTTCCTCCTTTTGTGCGTTGACTCTTGAGAATGCTTCAAATGCTTTGTGCGTGTGTTTCTCCTTATCCAAAATGTCACGTGATTCGTTCCTATGCAATTCCCAAGACTTATCCAAAATGCATGTTCAATTGGCTTGAAAATAGAATTCATCAAGCTTTGAAATGTTGAAGGTGCATTAGTAAGTCCAAATGGCATAACCAAAAAATCATAATGGCCTTCATGTGTTCTACAAGTTGTTTTGGGAATGTCTTCCTGCCTCATTCTGATTTGATGATATCCCGAACGAAGATCTAACTTAGTAAAGAAAATCGATCCATGCAATTCATCAATGATAGGAATAGGAAACTTATCTTTGATGGTCATTTTGTTGAGTAGTCTATAATTTGGACACATGCACCATGAACCATCCTTTTTTGTAACCATCACCATTGGTGAAAAGAAAGAAATGTGTCTAGGTTTAATGATGTCGGTCTCTAACATTTCTTGGATCATATGTTGAATCTCACTCTTTTGTGCACATGGATACCTATAAGGCCTAATGTTAGGTGGTACACTTCTTAGTTGCAAATAAATAGCATGGTCATGATCTCGAGCAGGTGGAAGACCCTTAGGAATTTCTCCAAATACTTTTGAATGATTTTTAATAACTATTTGGATATCTAATGGAGAAAAGGATATATATGTTTGAACATCTAGTGGGAATAATTGTGCAATTACACCATGGTGTCCCTTTTTGAGTAATTTTTTCTTGCTATTAGATCTTATCACCTTATAGGGTTTCCCTTAGATACCTATATGCTCAATTTCCTTTCCATCTGAGGAAAATATCATGAAAATATCTTGAAAATTAAGGGCCATTGTTCCCAATGATTGTAACCATTGGACCCCTAATACAACATCAACACCACCAATTTGGATGGAAATCATGGGACTATACAAAAAATACTCCCCCATGTTTAGCTTAATACTATGGCACTTCCTAGAACAATTTATCTTACCTCCATATGCAATCATTACTTGAAACTTTGGTGTTGGATATACAAAGAAATTGAGATCTTTTGCTAATTTGTAATTGATGAAGTTATGGGTACTACTAGAATCAATCAACATTGTTACCTTTTTATTTTTTATGTATCCTTGTATCTTGAGGGTTTGTGTAGTATTGATGTTATCCAATTGATGACAAGATATCATTGGAGTAACATCTTATAACACTAGATCTAGTGATGGTTCCAATTCTCGATCTTCTTCCTCTTCATAGTCTATGTAGAATAATGTATTCTCACTACATTTATGCCCCTTATTGTACTTTCTATCACAATTGAAACATAGTCTCTTTTCTCTTCTTTCATCCATTTGTTGAGGTGTCAACCTTGTCACACAATTGAGGTTAGGAGAGGAAATATGGTTCTCTCTATAGTTGTTAGAGACCACCCTTCTAGTAGCCATATTTTTGTTTTCCACTTTCCTTGCCATAATGAAAGCTTGATCTAGGGATTTAAGTTCGAACAGATGCACCTCGTGTTGAATGTTCTCTTTTGAAGTGTCAATAAAGAGATTTAACAAATTATCCTCAAGAATGTTCTTTACCATGAGACTAATATTTTGGAATTGTTGAATGTGCTCTGTAAATGGACCTTTTTTTCGAAGATTTATCAATTGACTAAATAATGTATTTCTCTTAATATCCCCATAATGTGATATGAATTCATCCATAAAAACGGACCGAGAGATAATGGAATTCTTTTTTCTTTCACAAAACCATTGATACTAAAAAATTTGATCATTTTCTAAATACAAGGATGCAATAGGTCCCTTTTGTAAGCTTGGCACTTGGTGTAGATCAAAGTATTGCTTTGTTTAGAATATCCATGTTATAGGATATTTTCCATGAAACTTCCTTATATAAATCTTTGGAATGAAGTAGTTCATTGGTGTTGTATTGAACCTCGTTGATGTGGATCTTGAAGTAATGAATAATCCTGATTCTGATATTTAGTATTTTTGTTCTCCAAATGTGATAAAATACTCCCCATGTGTGATTGAGTCTCAACACCATTTTTCTCCTTATTTTCATGATTTCCTTGGATCCCCATATCCCTTTTAGAGATTCCCTATAAGAACATGTCTTCTATGGACTTCAATAATTCTTCCTTATTTTCATCCATCTTCTTTTTCATGTCATTCTTATTTTCGTCCATCTTATTTTCCACAACATTCTTATTTTCATCCATATTATTTTTCATTTGATCTTCCAAATCTCTTTTAAGGTATTCCCGAGAAGATGTTAAATCCACTTGTTTCAACATTCTATCACTCATTTCATAAACTTGGTTCTTTAATTGGGTTAGCCTGTTTTTGAAGTCTTCATTTTATTTGGAAGTCATGTTTAATTTTTTATGAGGAGTACCAATAGTATTTCTTGTAGAACCCTTTTCCATGTGAGAAAATAAAAATAATACTCCTCTATTTTCTCTTTATCACAAATTTTAAAACACCAAATCTTCCAATCAAAATTTATGCAATTGTAAATTATGTACCTTTCAAACCCTAATTTTGAGTATGTTTGGATGGATAACCTTTTTCTTGATATATCTTTGAACTTTCAACCCTTGTGAGTCTGAAATTTTGTCATGTACTACTCTGATATGGATTCTTCAACTCTTGAAAAATTCATAGTCTGAACCTTCACTGATAAAAAGTTGTAGAAAAAAAACCAAAATGTCTTGTTTAAGACTAATTTATGGATTAGTAAACAACCCCAAATTCCATTAAATATATCTCACAAATTTTAATGATTCAAAATCTAAAACAATTTCCACATGTAACTAGCTATGTCTCCTCATGATTTCGAAAATTCAAAAGTATGAAACTTCACAATAAATAAATAAATAAATAAAAAGTACAAAAAGAATGCAAAAATGAATCTTTTAAAATTTATTTTAGGATTAGTCCCAATTCTTATCTTCCATGGAGTACTTCTCCAAAAGAATAGAGAAACAAAACTTAAAATTTTGACAATCGTACTTATCCTCAGTCTCCAAATAGTTTCGCTATCTGAAACTTCCCAAAAAAAGAGTTATAGTGAAAATTCCAAGATGATTTGTTTAAAATTGATTTTAGGATAAGTCACAAAACCTATATTCCATAGGCTATATATCCAAAACTATAATGAAATGGACCTTAAAATTTTTACCACCTCTATCTTGATAGTTCACCTTAGTCTCCTCAAAATTTCACGATCTGGAACATCATAGAAAAAAATTTATAGAAAAAATTCTAAGTTGTTTTAGTTGAAGGAGAAAAACCTTAGGATCATGAGGTATGATACCAAATTTTGTGATCCAACTCCTTGATAATGATAAAAAAAATCAATGAATAACAATAAACTTCAAGGGGAAAACCCCCCTTTTATAATATATTCAATGTAAAAGATGAAATATGATGATCCTAAGACTAGGTCTCATTGGTGTGTGTGTGTTTGTGTGTGAGAGGGAGAGAGAGAGACAAAGGGTACAATTATAATGAAAGGGTGTAATGAAGGGTTCTAGCCTACATACAAATATAACACGAAAAATGTTATAATTCAATATCTAGGGCTTAAGAAGGGGTTTTATACATAACATGAGGCTTTTTTTAGGGCTTAACACAGTTGGACAATATTCTTCAAAAACACAAGATCACCATCGGGCTTTCTGAATGGATTCTTCTGAAGTTTCCTTTCCAAAGGATCTAATGGCTAAAATTTATTGGATCCAACGGTCTTGATTCACTTTGAGCTCAAAGATGCTCGATCTTTAGTCATTCAAACTTCCCTAGTTCTGAATCTCAATGGGATTCATTCTCGCGCCTACAAGATCCTTTCATAGAAACGTCATTTTTTCACGCTTCTGGATTTCCCCAAAACCTGAATTCTAATAAACGACCATGATTTACTCTCAACGTGATGGATGGTCCTTGTCCTCTCAAGTTTGCATTGTCAGGATTTCTGAATTGAATTTTCTAAAACACCCTTCTAAGAGATTTGATGGCTTAAACTCTTGATCTCTTAGATCAAATGGTCCAGATATCTATGGGGTTGAAACTATATGGTTGCTAGCTTTGGTTGTAGACTTGAAGTATAGAATCCTACATCCATTGAGCTCGTGATAATTGAACCCCTCCATGCAACCATTTACTCGCATCAGTATGATGTCATGATCGTCAAGGTTTCTCTACATCATGCTTCCATATTTGAATCTAGCTTTGTCCCTTAGTTTGTACAAATCTCTACCCAATTTTCCGTCGACTCATCAACTTACTAAACAAACAGATTTCAGAACTTCTACTGCACTTCACCATGAAGGGTCTTCCATTCCCTTCCTGTGCATTGTCTCTAGCCGATACAACCTGAGTGTTATAAACCATGGCTTTGATACCACACTGTAACGTACCCAAACCATTCGTCTAGGAACATCATTGCATATAAACTATGTAACAACATTGTTACAACACTGTAACACACCCAGAACTCCCCTTGAGACGCACTGCATAAAATTTCTACTCTGATACCAAAATAAAAGGAAACACAATACAACATACCTACCATTCATGCATCTAAAAGGACTTTCAAAAACCATGAACATAAACTAAAGCAACAACTCATAACAACATATAAATACTGAACTTAGAGTTCTTATGCACAACAATTAAGTATAACAATAGGAAATAAACATAGAGATAATCACGTATCTTTAAGTAACAGTGATGCAATTGAATGTAGGGGATGTACGTTCCTCCCAACCATACACATGTTGCTCCATATCTTAGTAGAAGATCACCCTTGAACTAGGGCTATGTATCCACAAAAGAGGGTGCCCCCCACAGTCAAAACACTTCCCAAGGCAGCTAGTCTTCCTACAGCTATCACAATCCACCCTGCTCTCTTCCCCACAACCCGCACAACCCAAGGAAGGGGATCACCCTTCATTGCTCACAGTCCCTCAAGCCTTCCCTCTTCCCTCTAGAGCTCCAATGCACTGGGTTGGACAAGAATCTCTCTATTGGGGAATCCAGGGATGTCAGCTGCTAGGAAACTACTACCACACAACTTACCACCCTTAGGGATTGTTCTCTCTAACACAAAGAGTTCACTATGCAATCTTGTAAAAGTGCACTCATTTCAACTATGGTAAAAACACATTGCATATTAGCATCTCACTCTATAAGTTTACATGTACATTGAATTCTCATATTGCAAATATGCATTGCATATACACCTAGAAATTAGGATTAATGAAAGTCATTTTTCATCACTGTGTATTTACCACCACAAATCCAATATAGTAAATATACAATGTGTATTTTCATCACAATCTTAAATAAAATTCTTTTCAAATGTAAAATATGCATACTACATATTATTGTCTCAATCTCAAATGAACAAATACAATCATTCTAAATATGATAAATACACACTACATATTAACATCTGGTTTTCACATGTAATCATTTTTAATATGATCACATATGCATTGTAATTATTTCTAATAGGATAAATACACAATCCATATTAGTATATCACTCTATAAATGTAAATATACATTGAATTATCAGATGATAAATATGCACCGGATATTTACCATCACCAACTGAATATAGTAAATACACAATGTGTATTCACATCTCAATCTTAAATAACGCTCTTTTCATGTATGGTTAATAGACATTGTTTGATTTTCATTCTCAAAACTTTTAAATGAAATCATTCATAAATATGGTATAGGTCAAATAGTCATTGCATGTTAGCATCTCAATCTCAAATAGAACTATTTTCAATTATGGTAAACACACATTGTGTATTAACATCTAAATCTCAAATGAAATCATTTTTATATAATAAATATGCACTACATATTAACATCTCACTTTATATATATATATATATATATATATATATATATATATATATATATATATATATATATAATCACTTTGAAAATGTATATATGTATATATACATTGAATTATAATATGATAAATATGCATGGCATATACAATGAGATACACTTGCATTCAAGTCATGTTTTAGTTTACAATACACACTACATATTTACCATTACAAAATTCCATATGGTGAAATACTTACTATATTAACATCCCACATCTCAATCTTAAATTGGTAAATATGCACCATACCATACATTCAAGTCATGTGTCATTGTACAATAAGAATTATACATTTACCACCGTGAGTTTACAACTTTATAAGTTTACAACTTTATAAGTTTACAACTTTATATATAATATCTTAAATGCACAATTTCAGATCAACTTTATATTAAGAGGGAATTCTTATATGATTTGCAAATATAATTGATAATATTATAATACACATTATATTGGGAATTCAGATCTCATTTTCAAATATAATTATTATGTCCGTACACATTTTCGAAATATACATTGCATTCTCTTTTGAACTCGTACTAAAATTCGTATTACTTATAAATTTTATAAATGTATTTATAATTTCACGAAACGATGTGTTTCATAAAAATTAAACATAATTAAATAGTTTAATGAAAAGCTAAATACATCACATTAATACTTGACTTTACACATGTTACGCATTGGCCAACCATTCATTTCTAAATCATTTTAAACACATATTTCCATATATAGAACATGCTAAAATATGCATTATATATACCATACGTGCATGTAATTATTTTAGCGGTCTTTATAAGGAGTCTAGTTCAACACATTTTTAAATAATATTTTTTGGAAAATGTATTTACTAGCTTCACCAATCATTTCTATGTTGGAAAATATATTAATTTTAACAAAATTATCTAAATTAGTTAAAATAGAAAATGAATAACAAATTACAGTAAAATATTGAAGATCGAAAAAATTATGATCAAAATTTGTAACATTCAATATATCTTTATAAATTAGATAAAGCAAAGAATGAATAACAAATTACATTGAAATATTGAAGATGAAAATATTTAAATTAAATCATTGAAAAAGAAAAAAATGATGGTCAAAATTTTTACTGTAAACAATTAAGCAACATTCACAAAATAATATAAATTAGAGAATGAACAAGAATGTTTTCCATGGGTTTCTCAAAGAAATCCAAACATAATTGTTTTATTGGATTTTATAGTTGTCTTGCTTTGTATCTCTTTTGAGTTCATCATCAAATGGTTTGATTTGAAAGATCTTGTGTTGATGGAAAAAATTATGTTGGCATCGTTTTTGGGTAAGAATGTTTGTAAGTTATAATTTTTTCCAACCAAACTCTTTCACACTTTAGTGTCTACACAAATCTGCCATTCACTTGTTGGGATTGGTTGGGTGACTGATTATTCCAACTCAAAAATAGTTGATGCCACTACACTTTTGAACTCATTGCAAACATCCTCCATACATATCTTCAAAAAATGAAATGAGATATTTTAAAAGGAATTTTCAAAATGGGCTCCAACATATCACAAACATGTTGTAATAGGTTTTCATGTTCAAGACTTTAATGAACATGACTAGTGTAGAAAATGAACCATGACCCTAGGATTTATTCCCTTCTACATTTCCCTCTACAAGTTACACCACTCTAGTTTCATCATTATAAAGTCATAAAATGAATACAAACAATAAAGATCGATTTCTAAATAAATAACATCAAATAAAGTGGGATCTAAAGTGAATATCGATAAATGATCATCAAGTCATATATGATTCAAACAACTTTATTTTGAAGTACTTATTAAATAAACATCACATTAGATATCATTTTTGGGATTCATTGACACTCATTGCATCGGGTGATGCTCACAAGGGTGAAGAAGTGGGATTGAAACTAGTGAAATGAATCACATAGCATCAATCATCACTTCTGGGGCTTGCACCTAGTAACCAGGACTTCTCGGGTGGTCACCCATCCCAAGACACCTCTGGCTCAAGTGTACTTAACTATGGAGTTTTCCCCACAATCAAGCCCACTTAGCTTGCTACCCCATTAGCAAAACCTTAGAAAGTATTGTGCCTTATGAACTATCTTGTTAGAGATCCCTTCACTCTTATTATTTAAGCATAGAAGGGCTTCCGCAATGCAACATATTAGATATCTATTATGTTGCATTGTGGAAGCCCCTCTATGCTTGAATACTAAGAGTGAAGGGATCTCTAATAAGATAGTTCATAAGGCACAATACTTGCTAAGGTTTTGCAAATGGAGTAGCAAGCTAAGTGGGCTCGACTGTGGGGAAAAATCCATAGCTAAGCATGCTCGATCCATAGGCGTATTGGAACGGGTAACCACCCAAGAAGTCCTGGTTACCAGGTGCAAGCCCCATAAGTGATGATTGATGTTATGCGATTCATTTCGTTGTTTTCAATCCCACTTCTTCACCCCTATGAGCATCACCCAATGCAATGAGTGCTAAGTGGACTATTCAAATCATGAGAATTATTGGTTAATTGCGACTAATACTCATGGATATGGGTCATAGATTAATGACTTACTCTACGCAGTTAATCCCAAAAATGATATCTAATATATTGCACTGCGAAAACCCCTCTATACTTAAACAACACATTTTATTAGGAAACCTTTGTTAACATATATGAATAGATATTTAATGAGTACAAACATATAAAACTTAAACATTACTATGTAATACCTAATTCACCTAGAATGAATTTATCTCAATCACTATTCTTTTCTAACTGTTTTTGTTACAATTTTTTTACTAATTATGTTGACTTTTATGACATTTTTACATAATATGAATTTTTGGACTTTCTTGCTATTCTTATTCTAATTTTTTTAGTCCCTAATTATGTTGTTATGATATGTTTATATAAATATTAATTTTTGGACTTGTTTAATAAATTAGATAAGCTTGTTTAGTAAATTAGATAAACTTTGTAGATATCATTTTGGCTTTAAACTGTAATCTAACAATCTAGAATAGATCGTGCTCTCAACCATGATTGAGCTTCCATTTTATAAGCGTTATAATTCTTATAAAAATTATGTTCTTTTCCACATTGACACCACCAACAATAAATGTAAACTACTAATGTTAATTGGTGCACCACAATCTACATAACGATGAATGTTATTTTGATTGACATTAAAATATATATGTTTCAAACGTAAATGATATGATTGAATAAACATGTTTGTTTCTTTCTTAGCATGTTTTATGGTAGTACTTCTCACCCACTTTTCTAATGAATAAAAAATTATGATTAATTTATCAAAAACTAATAATTGCAAACATAATTTCCCGCTAAAAAGCAAAAGGAGCCACACTTATTCTCCCCATCCATCATCCACTAAAGTATTTAACAAATTCACTTTCCTTCTAAAAAATTCCTCCAAAAAATTATTGGCATCCTCAATGGTACATGAAGATTTATGCACCCATGCATAGTGTGACTTAAATGATTAAGCATAACATTCCTTATGTTGTAAAATTTCACTCCAGATATAATATTTTTAGCGGTAACTTTCGAACATACTTCACATTGAAATGTTTCCCTATTATATCCCAATTTTATGAAATACCGAACATATGCATTGATTAACAAAGAATTTTTAACAATTTATGAAATGTTAAATTTAAAAAAAAAAAAAACACACACCATAAACCATTAAAATTTAATTAAAAAGATCTTATATAATGTTAAATTAAAAAAAAAAAAACACCATAAAACATTAAAATTTAATTAAAAAATCTAAATTTAATTATATTGATTTTAACAATGTATAATATCAAACATATGCATTGATTAACAAAATATTTTTTAACAATTTATACAAAGTTAAAATTTAAAAAAAACACATCATGAAACATTAAAATTCAATTAAAAAAAATCCAAACTTCATTATATTTATCTTAACCATGCATCATCCCATTATGAATGCATTCAACTTGCATTCTCTCATAATAATAAATATGTTAAAAAAAAAAATCCATCTATTTAAAAATATCATGAACCGTAGCTCAACATATAATAACTCATTCAATTCAATTAAAAACACCATTATGCTAAAAATATAAGACCTATAATATGTAAAGTATAAACTATATACACTAAGTATAATTATTAGAAAAATATAAGACCTATAATATGTGAAGTGTAAACTATATACACTAAGTATCATAATTAGAAAAAACAAACAAAAGTATGCATTATATATTTAAATATAAACATACTTTAAAGTTATAATATGTAAAATTTAAACTCCATATTTACATTTTTTTTTTTCAAAATAATGAAAAAAAATTATATTAGATAATATAATATTTTTGTTTCAGATTAATATATATATTTATCATTTGAGAGAGTCTGTCTAATTTTTACAATAAAAAGACTGTTCACTTCTTAAATTACAAAATTATATATTCAACAGTAGAATATATACCTGCCAACTTTTCCTCAATAATAAAGATTCTAGATCAGAATTGCAAATTGTTTGGTAACCACTTTCTATAATATATTATAAGTTTTCAAAATTCAATTATCTCATAATTGTTTATGTCCATCATGTTCTTCGGCAAAAAATATTCCATCCTCTTCTAAGAGAAGAGCTTTTTTCGACAACACATATGCTTCCTTATTATATCACCTGTATATATGTTGAGCCTTTATCTGAATAAATCTCTCACTCAACGCTCGAATTCTTGACATCCAAGGCTAAAGAGAGATCACATGTAGATTATTATCATTAGTATTTACCAATCTATAATAATCTTTGAGTCTCCAACTAATTGTATCATATTTATCTTTTTGAAGCATGCAAAATAAAGAATGCGCCACAAAGCAAGTAGTTCTCATTTCGTGTTAGTACCATTACCACAGAACATCTTCAATCTGAAAGTTCCTAAGAATGGACATTTAATTACAGCACCAACTCCACATTTTTCTCCTCTTTCTTGTGAGGCTCCATCAAAAAAGCCAACTATCAAATCCCAGTCTAGAAAAGGTGGTCTATCAATTATGCTCCCCTTATCTACCTGTTATAACCCTAATTTGCACCAGACATGCTTACCTGGCATCAGGCCATCTCAAATTCCTTCTTTGCCAAAACATTATTGAACAACTCTTCTTAAAAACCCTTTTTATAAATACCCACTCGCCCTGCTCCATTACTGCATGCGTGTACACACTAGCTGACCCAAGACAGCCCGCGTGTACCTACAAAAGCACGGAAAAAGGAAATTTGTTGATGGAACACACAGATTTGGGTAAGTTAACTAAACCTTTCGGCCATGCATGGTCAATCACTCGACCAAATACCTAGCTTCTTCTAGCCTATAAAAGAAGGATTAGGGGTCCCATTTGAAAGAAGGAGAATCATAGTAAAGAAACCGTACCCAATTGAACATTCCCTTTGTCCCAACCTTTAGCCATCTTCGTGCAAAGAGAAGTATAGAGAAAAGCAGTTGGAAGACAGTGGAAGAAGAGCCCAGGACCAGGATCGAGGAGCAGTAGTTGACTTTATCATTGTAAGGTATCATTGTGAAGTTAATAAAAGAATTGTTTTCCAGTCCTGCCATATGAGATTGTCATTATTGGAATATTGATTGTATGATTGACTAAATCTCTAACACGTTAGTTCATAGATCAAATGCATGTGGAGTTATTTGTTTGTCTTTAGTGAATGCAGGTCAGTATTGGGAGGAGAGTTGTAGTCAAAGAATGACCAAGCGTGAAAAGGGATCGACATCAAACACGAAGAATAAGGTACGTCAACTTAATCTCTTGAATCTTGTATTTACATATGAGTAATGGGGGTCTAGGCATGGGATGATGGTAAAAAGTAAGAATCTTTAGGTCATTTCTGCATGCATGATAAAACCCTTAGTGCTAGTCCGTAGGAGGGATTTCCCACCCACAACAAAATTGGCGACCATACTGGGGATCTCTAGGGTTTCTGGGAATGTTTTTTCTTGGGTATTTTTAAGAACTGGTTTCATTCCTTGTTTTTAAATTTTCTGCAAAAGTCTGAGCTAACAGAGTTTCTGGTCTTCCATACCATTTATCTATGTTTATTTGCTTGACTGCGTCTTTTTTTTTCGAGACCCACAGAGGTACACACGGCCTGTATAAGGTCTGCATGCGTGTACCCGCGCCCTACCCTCACACAGCCTGTGTGTACACGCTAGCTGAGGAAGTGTCAGTCACGTGTATGATTTCATAAAATTTATTTTAGAGAGGTAGTCATCCTCTCCCCTGTCAGAAGTAATCCTTCTCAGGGGTTTTCTGGAACTCATTCTAGTCTCTGTTTTTGCAATTTTGTATCTTAGGTTTCACCTCAGATTGGTTTTGTTCTATGAAATTTTCCTTCAATTGTTTTCTTTTTCTGTCAAAGTAAGTTTTTGAGTATTCAAGAGATTCTGGTTCTCAATACTAGTAGTCTCTCCCGGTGCTTGATTGCTTGTTTTTTCATTTTTAAAGAGTTGCAGAGGTACATGCGGCCTGCATACAGTCTGCATGCGTGTACACATGTTATAACCTTACACAGCTCGCGTGCACACGCTAGTTGTTGAACTGTCAGCAATGTACCTGTTGAGAAATTTTTTGTTTAAGGAGAGGCAGTCATCATTTTCGTTGTCAAGAGTTATATATCTCAGGGTTCTTGGTCTCTGTCATAGCAGCTTAGCCTAGGTTTGGACTCTATTATAGCTTGCTTTTTCATTTAGAACATTTCTTGTGTTTCCTAGCTTTTTAAACTTATTTTTAGCTTGAAATTTTAAGAAAAATGAGTTGCATTTTGAAAAAAAAATCAGCCATGAATTGTGCATTCATCAATTTCTTTTAGAATATTTTGTTATTTCTTCTTTAATTGGAAGAAAATATAAAAAAAAAAAAAAAAAACTTAGTTTGTTAGATCTCTTTCTTTCCTGGCATTTTCTTTGCATTGTTATTTGAAAAAGAAAAAGAAGTTAGCATAGCGTTGTGTTTTCTTCTAATTTTAAAAGCATTTCAAAAAAAAAAAAATAAGAAATATAATCATTCTTTTCCAGTGTTCATATAAGTTTCATCATTTTTCGCAAGAGTCTTAACACCATCAGTTGCACTACCGTACCCTTTTGAGTAAATCAAGCCAGCAAAAAGAACGCTAATTAAAATTTACTAGACTTTATGTTTGTAGGGTCCATCAACTAGATTAGGCTAGAGCCTTGATTTAGGTTGGAGAGGAAATTCTTCAAGGCTATAAAACAAACATATGAGTCTGTGCTAAGGAGTGTAGAAGTCCAGTATCATGAAAGTTATCCGGGACCCCCCTCTAACACAGGGGATAAACACAAGGTCGCGTGCAGAAAGGTAGCGGAGATAAACCCTCCAAATCCAGACCAATCGTAGTGGAGAACACATATAGAGGGCTTGTCTTGGGATTTCGTTGATTGCATTTGCCACGGAGCTTCGTGGGTCTCGAACCTGTTTGAGGTCCTCAGTTGTCTTCCGGACGACTTGCTTTCGATACCCTTGGTAGGTTTCGGGCTTGATACCCTGCTCATTGTGGTCTACCCGACTGTCGATTGTACCCTCCTGATGACTGTTCACGCGCTGGCAACCTAGTTGTCTATCTTTCTAGTGACATACACAGGTGACTGCGGGGGTATACCGCGATACCTAGGACAGACATCAGGCCATGCTTTGCAGAGTATACCCAGAGGGTGCTTCCGTTTTCGAGTTGCACTTGCACCGGTAAGTTGCTCTAGTGTTGGTTGGTGTAATTGTTCTTCCAACTAGTTAGTCGTTTGTTTGATTTGCCTTTAGGAACTTTTAGTGTGTGCTCTGTGCTCCCTAGTTTTCCATAGTGAGTTAGTCAGTCATGGATTTGGGTCTCTAACCTAGGGTGGTAGGCTGCCCACTCCATTGATCATGAGGACTTTTTGGTCTTCTGTTTAGAAACGTGGAGCCGCCTTTTTATAGGCGTTGTTTTGATACCACTGGTTCGCCAAAGTCAGTGTGTGAGACTTTTACAGACTTGAACAATCCTGAAAAGGGAGAACCTGTGCATAAGATCTTCATGGCTAAAGTTCTCAGCGATACCAACCAAGGAGCCCCTTCACAAGGGGATTCTTGTGCTTTTCCCTTCTTCGGAAACATTGGTTTCCCTTTGATGACCACTTTGTACATTCCTGGGTTGAATGTGGGACTACCAGTTTGGTTGGGTACCATTCCAAATGTCTCGAATGCTTTTGACGCTTCTTAGTTAAGCACCTTAAGTCATGGGCACCCTGTTGATGTTTCTTCGTCAGCAAAGTCTCCTCCTCCTCCTTCTTCTGCCTCTGGTGAAAGTATAGTTACTAGTAATCGAAAGTCTAAATGAAATAGAAAGAGGAAGAATAGGAAGAAGAAATCACCAACCTCTGTGAGTCATGTTGGAGATAGGTTGACAACCTCTACAAGTCACGTTGAATACCAGCACCTAGCCTCTGCAAGTTATGCTGGGGGCACACACTCACCCTCTACAAGTCATGCTGGGGGCACACACTCACCCTTTGCAAGTCATGTTGGGGGAAAAATTCCAATCACTGCTAGTCATACTGGTAATAGGTCTGTAGCCTCTGCAAGTCATGTTATCGACCCATCATTAACCTCTACAAGTCATGTTGGAGATGTGCAACCAACCACTACTAGTCATGTTGGGGGCATTAATTTTGTTGAGAAACCTAGACGGATAGGACGTAAGCCTAAGTTCCCTTGTAAGCTTTGCAAGGGAGATCACCTTACTCATTTTTGCTTTGGTATTCCAAAGGTACAAAGATTGTGGTCCCTGTTAGATTTTAGGGTAATTTTAAAATCTGCAGTCCTTTTTAATTTCAGTGCTAAAACACCTTAGATCTTAATCACAAACAATTATAACAGCATAAGGAAATATAGATCTATGACAAACTAAAACAGTAGAAGAAGGAAACTCAATTCATATGCAATAGAACACAGATCATATCAGTGATATAAAAGCCTCTAAATAAAACAACAGAGATCTATAACCTAACAGATCTATACCAGTAGATCTACAACCGATCTCTATTTTATTCTGAAGGAAACAGTGATGCAAAAACCCTTTCAAGTGTAACAGCAGATCTTATATAATAGCAGACTGAAAACAATTCAACAGTGATACAAGGCTTCTTCTTCTATATGATTGTGGTTAAACAGTAAACAAAGAAGATCACTTAGATTCATGCAAAGCTTATACTATAGCAACTCAGATCTGAACTTTTAGAAGAAGCAATTGAGAAACATACCTGGTACCAACCTTACCTGTGAAGATAGTACACCACCACAATAGAAATAGGTCCTGATTGTTATGCCCAGTTAAAGGTTCAGTTCATGATCTATCTGATATCTTTATGCCAAAGGTTGAAGGAAGATTTCATGCCACCGAGTCAATAGGTTAAGGGATAGACACCACAGTTTCAAAACCCTCAAAAACACTTTCAGGTCTAGAAGTATTCTGAGTATACACCCTAGCCACAGTAGTGAGCTCTTAGAACCCCATACACAGTAGCTATAGTAAGAAACAGCTAGTTGGGAAAGATACGGCACCTAGAGAGAAGGTATGGCAGCCAGAAAAGAGGTGTGTGGCACTCAGCAATACCCTAAACAGGCAGCGGCACCCTCAACAAGCAGCAGCACCCTCAATAAGCAGCGGCACCACAATAAACACTTCCTCAACAGGCCGCGGCACCACACAGGAACAGATCAAGACTGCAACAGCATAGTAGGACTGAGGCCGCAAGCTCAAGAGGCAATAGAACCAAAACACAAGATAGGTCGCACCAAGATCACAGGTCTGCAACAAAGGACTGAGGCCGCAAGGTATCTCCACGCTCCAACAAAATAGAATGTGTGTGAGTAGGAGTAGGGGAGGGTTTATTAAATAGTAGTTAGGGAAAAGGTTAGGGCTAGGTTAGGGCGCGTTAGGGCAAAGTAGGGTAAGGTTAAGTTACAATAAATGTCACATGTTTAAATTATAAATTTAACCATGTGACAAGAATCATAACCCCAAAAGTAAAACAAAAGCCCACAACAAGGGTAAGAGGGGTTTACAAAGCCCACAAC
>ML779976.1:354562-408504 GCA_009831015.1 Picea engelmannii
CTTTATCCCTCTTGTGGTTATGTCCTTCTTCAAGGAAGGTCATGTACCATCAAGTACTTGATTAAAATCAAGTAGCCCCAAGAAAAGTCCTGGGGTCTTATCCACCAAGGTCAGAGACCAAGGATCAACCCAAGCGTTAAGAAGGGGTTCCTTGGAACACATCCAGTGGCCCTAGAACACATCCAGGGACTTATATCATCAACCACCAAGGAACACATCCAAGGATCAATCCGAGCACTAAGCAAGGATTCCCTGGAACACATCCAGGGGCCCTAGAACACATCTAGGGTCTTGAATCAACCACCAAGGAACACATCCAAGGATCAATCCAAGCACGAAGCAAGGATTCCCTGGAACACATCCAGGGGCCCTAGAACACATCTAGGGTCTTGGCCATCCTCCAGGGGAATGGCTCTCGCTGCTGCATATAAATTTAACAGTCCCTGTCTACAAGTTATTTTGATTCTAAGTCTTTTGAGGTTTCCTCGTAGTCTATTCAACCATTGGTTGAGAAAGTGGTCATGCTGATGCAGTCATCAGTTGATCCCACTCCTCTTTTGAGGGGTGAGGTGCCTTTAGACCTTGTAGTCTCTCAACCTATTCAGCCATTGGTTGAGAAAGTGGTCATGTCGATGCAGTCATCGGCTAATCCCACTCCTCTTTTGAGGGGTGAGGTGCCTTTAGACCATGTAGTCTCTCAGCCTATGTATCCATTGGTTGAGAAAGTAGTCATGCCAATGCAGTCATCGGTTGATCCCACTCTTATTTTGAGGGGTGAGGTTCCTTTAGACCTTGTAGTCTCTCAGCCTATTCAACCATTGGTTGAGAAAGTGGTCACGTTGATGCAGTCATCGGCTGATCCCACTCCTCTTTTGAGGGGTAAGGTGCCTTTAGACCATGTAGCCTCTCAGCCGATGCAGCCATTGGTTGAGAAAGTGGTCACGCCGATGCAGTCATCGGCTAATCCCACTCCTCTTTTGAGGGGTGAGGTGCCTTTAGACCATGTAGTCTCTCAGCCTATTCATCCATTGGCTGAGAAAGTGGTCATGCCGATGCAGTCGTCGACTGATCCCACTCCTCTTTTGGGGGGTGAGGTGCCTTTAGACCATGTAGTCTCGCAACCTATTCATCCATTGGTTGTGAAAGTGGTCATGTCGATGCAGTCATCAGTTGATCCCACTCCTCTTTTGTGGGGTGAGGTGCCTTTAGACCATGTAGTCCCGCAGCCTATTCAGCCATTGGTTGCGAAAGTGGTCATGCCAATGCAGTCATCGGATGATCCCACTCTTCTTTTGGGGATTGACGTGTCTACCAACTATGTTTTTAGCATTTTCGGTTCAATACTTTTAGAACAAGGGGGCATTCCGCTCATTCCGAGCACACCCCCTCCAAGCCCTAGGATGGTTTCCTTTGCTTGGAATGAACTTGTTGAGCCTCATCTTCCTTCTGCCACACCTTTTCAAATAAGGGTTGAAGTTAATTCAACAAACATTTATCGATGTATTGTGGATGAGGGAGCCTCTGCAAGTATTTTATCCTCCTCAGTTTGGAAAGTCTTGGGATCTCCCAAGCTTGTGTCTGCTTCGCATGAGTTGTTGGCTTTTGATAGACGTCCTAGTGAATATTTGGGGGTTCTTCCTCAGCTACCTATATCTTTAGGTGGGAAGACTGTCCTTGTTGATGTTATAGTGGTGCAAGGCTCGTTAGATTTTAATATGCTTCTCGGGCGTGATTATGTATATGCTATGAATGTTGTGGTGTCTACGCTCTTCCGAGTGATGCATTTCCCTCACAATGGAAGCATTGTCACTATCGACCAGCTGGCATTTGATAATCACCATCCTAATTCGACATTATTTCATACTACCCCTTTATATGTTCCTAGCGTTTGTGTAGACTCTACCCCGCCACGGGTTAATTATGTGGCATCTTATCCTTGATGTTCAATTGCTTCTGAGCAGGAACCTGTGAAATCATGTTGGCCTTCCCGAGACTTAGTCTCAGGAATTGATCCATTGGTGTATCCAATGGGGGCATGGGAGCCCTTGATTCCCCCTCTTGGTCCAAGTAGGCTTGAGTATCCTTCCGAGTCTGATCTCGTTGTTTGTAGATCCTCAAGCCCTCGTGCTCGTGACTCTTCACTGATAGACTCTACCAGTCTTGGCTAGAACCTCCATCATCATATGGAGTATGGTTAGTTTACTTCACCCGTTGGGACTATCGACCCTCGTTTGCGTGATTTCTCGGATTTTGAATTGCCTTCAGATAAGGCTATCCTTGAAGCCATGACTACAGTTTCTATACTGCGGGAGGACTTACACCGTGGTTTGTGTTTTCTTCCCTTTTGGGAGACTTCCCAAGTTGACTATCAAAGAGACTCCTGGTCTGAGCCTAGCACTGAGCTCTACCTAAACCAGTTTTATACATGAGTTGTAGCCCCCTTGGAGTCTTCTTTAAGCCCTTTTCAAACTTCTTAAAGATGAAAAGATTGTTGAGTGGCCTTGTTTCTTCACACTCGTTAAGTTGGTCTAGAACAACGTTCCTTACACGGGTCTTCTTTTAATCCCTTTTTAGACCCTCTAAACATGAAAAGATTGCCGAGCGATCTGGTGGCCTTTCACACTCGTTAAACTAAAATTTGAAGTCATGTTTGTTCGACGGTAGTTTACCCCTTTTTCAGTTCAAACGGTCAACTATACGAACAAAGGTATACTCTAAGGAACTCCAGTTCTATAGAAGAGTACCCTCAAGTATAATTTTACCCCTTTTTTGGGCTTGAGGAACTAAATTTACGAAAAAGGAACCCCTCCATAATTAAGTTGTTTTCAGACTCTCTAAAATTGAAAAGATCATCGAGTGACCTTATTCTTTCACACTCATTAAAATGGTCCATAAGAACATTCCTGACGGAGTCCATAGTTAAGATTTTTTCAGACTCCTTAAAAACGAAAAATTGGCTGAGTGATCTTGTCTTTATCACACTCGTTAAAATGGTTTTGAATAGACGTCTTATCGGTGCTAGTTTACCCCTTTCTCGAACCGACTAGACTACCTTCGAAAAAGGTACCCCATTGGAGTCTCCTTTTACGTTTTTTCAGACTCTCTAAATATGAAAAACCGTCGAGATTACCTTCTCTAGGCTTGTTAAACTTACATCGAAGGACGTTACCATTATGTATCTTATTAATCGCATTTTCATACCCACGTCTTTTGCCTAATGTCGGCTCCATGTTGCTCTCAACTGAACCATTTGAAGCATGCCTTATACGCAAGCCCTGTAGCACTTAACTTCTACATCTTGACACCTTTGGCCCATGGAGAATTTTTCCCTAGTGTCATTTTATTGCATATGTCCCTTTGCCCTGAGTATCCCCGTGTTTTGTTCGCTTGGAACTAGTATGTTTGTGACACTCGATTCCTCCTTTGTAATGTAGCATTCTTTTATGCTTTTTTCAAAATTATTGAAAAAGACAAAAAAATCAAATATACCCCAAAAAGAGGAAGGGAAAAGTATTTTATTTTTATTGGTAGCACAATGAGTCTCCCTTGGACAAAGCACATCCTTCCATTTTTTCTTCAAGCTCTGGGATTTAATATGACCTTAGGAAGTTGTTCTCGCTACATAGAGTTGTGTCCTCCTCCATTTGGTTATTCTTCCAAACATATGGAGAGTTTGTGTCGCCTCTTGCCTCATGAACTTATGTCAATGCCATGCTGCCTGAGTCTCATCATTTGTCATGCTATTGTCCAAGGGAATTTTTTACCAAGCCTGAGTCGGCCCCTCTGCAGTTTGTCTCTTGCCCTCATGCCCGGACATCCTCAAAGTCCAATCACGTCTTTGTTCAAAATCAATGAAGCCTTCAACCTGATCATCAAAGATTCTCTAGTCCATGATCGACGAGCCATCAAAGAAATCTAGGTAGTGAAGTCGTACACTCATATTACACTCCTACCCGAGTTTTGAAGATTTTGAATTTGTTTCTCGAGATATGAAGACCTCATCTCCAGCCATCAAGCCTTATCAGCTTCTAGAAGATGGATAGTCTACGTGTATATATTTATGATTTCTAGATGTAGCTCCACTGTGTATTGCTCGTGGATACACTTTATATAGTTATATGACATTGATCTACAGTGTATTTGATTGGTAGCCATGATTTTATTTTATCCCGAGCATGGGTATGCCTACCTCGGTGAGACAATTATTATTTTGCAGACGACACCTCCCGATTTCTCGTCCCTGGGCTCACTTGTTCGGCACATCGGTGAAGATTGTTAATGTATTTCAGCCATTAGATGCTCTTCTGACCTCACACATTAGGAGGCATCTGTTATAACCCTAATTTACACCAGACATGCTTACTTGGCATCAGGCCATCTCAGATTACTTCTTTGCCAAAACACTGTTGAACAACTATTCTTAAAAACCCTTTTTATAAATACCCACGCACCCTGCTCCATTACTGCACATGTGTACACGCCATCTGACCCAAGACAGCCCGCGTGTACCTGCAAAAGCATGGAAAAAGGAAAGTTGTTGATGGAACACACAACTTTGGGTAAGTTAACTAAACCTTTCGACCATGCATGGCCGGTCACTCGACCAAATACCTAGCTTATTCTAGCCTATAAAAGAAGGGTTAGGGGTCCCATTTGAAAGAAGGAGAATCATAGTAAAGAAACTATACCCGATTGAGCATTCCCTTTGCCCCAACCTTTAGCCATCCTCATGCAAAGAGAATTATAGAGCAAAGCAATTGGAAGACAGTGGAAGAAGAGCCTAGGACTAGGATCAAGGAGCAGTAGCCAACTTTATCATTGTGAAATTAATAAAAGAATTGATTTTCATGTCCTGCCATATGAGATTGTCATTATTGGAATATTGATTGTATGATTGACTAAATCTCTAACCTGTTAGTTCATAGATCAAATGCATGTGGAGTTCTTTGTTTGTCTTTAGTGAATGTAGGTCAACATTGGGAGGAGAGTTGCATTCAAAGAACGACCAAGCACGAAAAGGGATCGACATCAAACACGAAGAATAAGGTACGTCAACTTAATCTCTTGAGCCTTGTATTTACATATGAGTAATGGGGGTCTAGGCATGGGATGATGGTAAAAAGTAAGAATCTTTAGGTCATTTCTGCATGCATGATAAAACCCTTAGTGCTAGTTCGGAGGAGGTATTTCCCACCCACAACATTACCTTATGAAGATTTGTTTCTCCCATATTCTGAAGTATATTGTTGCACACTCTGAACCTATTAGGTAGTCGATCTTCAAAAATTACATGATTCCTTTGTTTCCATATCTCCCAACAAATAACACTTGATAACTCTTTGGAATTTTCCTTCTTCTTTATCTAGTTAAGGTAACATTATGCTACCTGTCGTCCTTCCCAAATATCTGTACACTTTAATTGCTTTAGTATATTGAACCAGATATCTTTGGTAAAATCACAATCCACAAAAAGGTGTTTTTCATTTTCCCTTTCATCCCCACATAGAACACATTTACTAGGTCCTACAAAGCCTATTTTTACCAGAATATCCCAGGTAAGTATTTTATGTTCAAGCATTAACCAAGCAAATAGTTTGATTTTTAATGAAGCTGCCATTTCCAAAAATCAGTATACCGGAATTTTGTATCTACCACCCCCTCCATCAATATTTGCACTTCATATGCTTGCTTTGCATTTACCTGACCCCTCTTATGTAATGTCCCCACTTTGGGACATCATCACAGGGCAGAGACTTATGATGACCAGAGTAGCCAGATGGATGTTATAGCGAGTACAGGGGTATTTGAGAGGCATTGTGGGGTACAATTGACATTTATCATCATATTCCATTATTATGAGCCATTCCGCACAGGTTGGCTTTGGTTTCGTTCCATTCCGATGATTTCCATGATTTTAACTATTTTGAGCTATAAGTTAATTACAATCACTGAAGAGGGCATTTTGGGCACATTACTTGGAGGAACCTCTCAGTGTAATAGCTCATTGGAATCGGGAGGAGAAGCACTACAGGATGGGATGGCTAGAAGTGACTTTCAGTGGCCAGGGAAGCCACAAGGAGAGATAAGGAGATTTTAAGAGGTAAAAAGGTTAATTAATTAATTAAAGTGATTTAATTAATTCATTAAATATTAATAAAATGAAAGTCACTTTGGAGGGACAAGGTGAGCCAAAAAGTATAAAAGGAAGGCAAGGGCCTCTACTCATGATTCATGTATGATCTTATTTTGATTTCTGGCTTCTAGCTAGTGAGCCCAATATTGGGGGTTTTGAGGGTTTTGACATAACAAACCCTAGAGGACGATTTGGTGGTGAAAGATTCCACCTATATTGTCCCAAGATTGGTCTCAGAGATGCAATACTCTCCCACACCATTCTAGTTCCAGATCTAGTCAGTTGTAGGAGGATTCTACATCAGTTTTATGTGCAGATAGCGAGAGGGCACACCAGTTGAGGGATTCCAGCAAGAGGGGCGCACCATCTTTGGAGAGAGATTTGTTGTAGGAGATTGGCAGGGCCGTTGAGGATTCTATCACTTGGGTTTTCATTGCAGGGACTTGGACATCAGATCTAGTGCTTTCTGAGACAGTTTTATGGCTCAGATTATTTCTTGAGAAGTGGGGAAAATTGAAGAGAAGGAGGGCGTTTTTGAGATCCAGATCTAGTCTGTTTGGAGGGGTTACACTTCAAATCTGACCCTGATACTCTACCTAGTGACTTGCAGTGTCCCGATCTATATTTCTAGAGATTTTTAGAGCATTTGGAGGCCTCCTTCAGCAGGGCCAAATTATCTAGGGTTTCAGTCATCCAGTGGGGTGCACCATTCAGTGGGGGATTTCAGATCTACAGAGATTGAGAGGGATCTTGGAGATTCGGTCACCTTGGTTGTTCTTACCATCACCCGATCTATCAGCAGGGCCGAGTTATTGAGGGTTTCAGCCTTCTATTGGAGCGTGGCATTCTTCAGCTGGAGAGTTTGGCATTCGGATATGCTTGTATTGATCTTCATTTCTCATTCGGCCTTTGGAGGCATCTTTTGTATTAGCGGGAGAATTTTGTAGTAGCTCTTATCTATTGTCTATCTTCTTGGCCATCTGTTGAGCATTCCAGATCGGCATCTTCATTGTAGCAAGTTTCTTTATTTTATGAATAAAGAAGAATTGAGATGTTTTGGCTTGTCTATCTTATTGCATATGGTTGAGGTATGTTCCATGGTTATATATTTCTGTTATTTGCTGCATACACACATATAAACACATCTAAAAGGTAGATCAGAAAAGTGTTTGACGAAATACCACAACCAGAAAAAGGTTTTAAAAAGACACCAAAACAGTGATGATCCTTGCATAATGGCTTGGGATCGTTACATCTTAGTATCCCAAGTCCACAACAAGGTATCGTTTTATGTATTTAAATCAATATCCGAGCCTATTAATCCCTTCAGAAAGTTATTCCACTCCACTAGTTGTTCACCTTCCAATCCTAAAGACTCATCCTTTTTCCAAAATGTTTGTCTCAAACCCTCCAGATGCATTTCTCTTTCTTGTGTTAGATTCTCTATACCCTGATCCTTCAAAGATTGTATTATATTCTTTGTCAATCTGTAATATCTTTGTGCCCCAACCATTGGACCTGATCCAATTCTAATATCTTTCCCATTGCCAGGTTTTCAAGCCAACCAATCTGCGACTATGTTATAGGATGAAGTGAGAGCTCTCCAAATATTTGAGATTCCAGGCCAATTTTTCTTTCCTTCCCTAAACCATTCCGTCACCGATTTCTTTCTGAGATATTTCTTAAGTATTACCTCATGCCAGAGTCCATGAACCATTAACCCCCTCCACAAAAATTTTGTTGCTAAATCTCTCCCAAAAATAAATATATTATTGATACCCCATCCACCCACCTTTTTTGGTTTGGTTATCTTTTTCCAACTAATCAGATGTACCCATTCTTTTAACTTTTTCCCCATCCACAGAAAGATGAACATCCTTCTTCTAATATTATTTAGAGTACATTTTGGAATATTAGCTAAAGATAACCAGTACACTGGAATACTTTCCAGTACATATTTTACCAGTATACCCCTTCCTCCTAAGCTTAGCCACTTATGGCTCCAATTTGAAATTCTAGTATCAAATTTATTCTCCAGCCATCTCCAAACTGATTTAGTATAACAATTTGGCTTGAGAAAACACCCCAGATATTCAAAACCTATATCAACTGGTTTTGTTTCAAATGGAAAAAATTCCTTCAATTCAGCAAGTTCCCCTGTAGTCCACCTAGCTTCTAAAAAGGATGATTTGTGTGGGTTGAAAGCCATTATTGTAGATTTACAAAATAGTTCCAAAATATTCTTATAGACTTTCCACTCCTCTATACTACCAAATCAAAAGAGAATTATATCATCAACAAACATTAAGTGTGTAATGTTTATTCCTCTTGCCACTGGAATACCTTCAATATTCTTTGCCAATACCTGTTCCTTTATAGTTCTACTCAAACCTTCTACAATTAAAAGAAACAATAAAGGTGATAAGGGGCACCCCTGTCTCAAACCCCTTGAGCTTTTGAATAAATTTGTAGGCTTACCAATTACCAGCACTGCAAAGTTTGTTGATGTCACACAACCCATAATCCAATCAGTTGCTTCCAAATTCAAGCCCACCTGTAACAGGACCAACCTAAGGAAGCCACAGTCAACTTTGTCATATGCTTTTATGAGATCTAATTTTAGGACCAAGGATTTGATATTTTTCACCTTTATGTTGTGTAGTACTTCGTGTACAACTCCAATAGCATCATTGCTTTGCTTTCCCTCAAGGAACCCAAATTGTTCCTTTGAAATACCAAAGGATAGGAAGGTTTTAATTTTGGAAGCTATAATTTTAGTGATAATCTTGTATACTAAGTTGCACAGGGAAATTGGTCTAAATCCTTCAAACGAATCTGGATTATCACACTTAGCTATAAGGGCCAGAAATGTGGCATTTAGTGCTCTAGAACCCCAACTTTTCTTCCTCGACTCTTCTACCATATCCAAAAGGTCATTTCCCAAGATATCAAAGAAAGCAAGAAAAAATTTCAATGTCCATCCATCAGGGCCAGGAGTTTTTGATCCTTTGAATCCTTTTAATGTTTTAAAGATTTGTGTTGTTGTGACAGGCTCAATCACCCTGTGATTATCCTCCTCTGTAATCATTCTTGGATAATTCTTCAATAATGCTAATTGATCAATGATACATATATTTGATTGTGACTTATATATATTCTGAAAATACTCCATAGCTTCCAATTGTAAATCTTGATTACTTGTTATCATTGTCCCATCTTCCTTCTTGATCTCCCAAATAGTATTATTCTATTTTTTGGAAGTTGCATATGCATGGAAAAATTTAGTATTCCTATCCCCTGCTGCCAACCAATTAATCCTACGCTTCTTCCTCCAAGTTTCCTCCTCCTGCCTCAAAAGAGTCAATTTTCTCTTTTCTAATCCAATTACTATGTCCTTATCTTCTTCCTTTTCAAATCCCCCTGGATTATTTGTATATAATAACTCCAATTCTTCTTCTATTTTTATCAATTCACCCCTTACTGCAAGCTTTTTCTTCCTTTCCCATTTAATCACCAATCCTTTGATAAATTTTAAATTTTTTGATAATGAGTCCATCGGATTTAAAATCTATGTTCCCAAAAATCCGTTCCAATGGTTTTTCACAAAATTTACTAGCTCTGGATCCCGCAGCCAGATAGAGTTAAACTTGAAAGGATATTTGACTTTTTCTTGTTCAGATTCCAAGTGTAGTATCACAAGCACATGATCTGAAATCTTTTGATGACATAAACAAGTATTATATCTCAACCCTGAAAAAGCTAGGTCCTCAAAAATAAAAAAATATATATCTAATCTCTTTGCTATAAAATCCTACCCCCTTCTACCATTCCTCCAAGTAGGAAGTAGTTTAACAGGTTCTACATCCACCAAACCCTCTTCTTGAATCAACTGATTAAAGTATGTATGTAATGGATCTATTTTGGCATATAAACCCAAACTTCTCTGTTGGAGGTGGTAAAATTTAAATCCTCCCTCCCCCCCCCCCCAAATTAATGAGTGTTCCTTTAGTAACCTGTCTCTTTTTATATTCTCTCAAAAGACCTCTCTGTCTGAATATGGCCCATAACAGTTTATTAGCTTCAATATTTTATCGAGATCCTTTACATAGCCTTCTAAAATAATCCTTGTAGGGGTCAGGTAGGCAGAGTAGTCAACTTTTTTTGGATTCCAAATCGATAATAAGCCCCTAGAGAGCCCAAAATAATCCACACCACTCAAGTACCAGGTAGGTAACAACTTATTAAAGATCTCCCTAGCTTTTGTTGCACTAACCATAGTCTCCTAAATAAGTAGTACATCAAGTTTTGTATGTTCTAAGAATATTTTCAGAGCTAAAAAATTAGTGATTCCCCCCACCCCCTTAACATTTATGGAGGTCACTATCATTTTTTAACTCTATCCGGGGCTTTTTGTGCTCTAAGTGCCATCAATTTTATCTTTTTCCTTCACAATCCCTAATTTCCTTGCATTTATGGTTTTCAGTGGAGATAATTCTTTCTCTAGACCTCCCCGGACTGCCCCTTTCATAATAGAGGCCTCCCCTAACAAAGTAGATTCAATAATTTCCCCTTTAATCCCCCCTTTGCCCCATGTACCTCAGTTTTATTAATACATAAACCACCAACAAAAATAGGTAAAGTTTGTTTGGTGAGTATGTCTCTGTAAGTCGGGATGAAGTTTTTTAGAGAGTCCTCAACCTCCTCCATCACTAAATGGTTTGTCTCATATTTATTGCTCAATAGGCCAGTAATGGGTTCTTTTGAACTAATATAAGTTTTAGTTTTTAAAGTTAAAGGAATAGGGACCGAACTCTCCAAACAATCGTCTAGAGTTCCAACAATAGGGAAACCCTTATTAAAAGGGCTAACTACAGAATTTCCTTCTTTATCGAATGACCCAACCTTCCAACCCTCTAAATTTTTTTCTTGTTCCACATTGCTAGCTTCACCAGCATCCTTCTCCCGAAAACTAGGATCTGACTTGTCTATTCCCACCGCATCTGCCGTTGATAGCTTTCCACCCCGAGTTTTAATACCTCCTACATCTAAANCGGAACCTAAACAAACTTCCTTCTGAACCGAAACCAACTCTTGAATCCCAAGCTTGATACTCCTGTGCTCTGGTTCTAAAACTGCCCGCATGGTTATCGAACCCCCACCTGTGACTTCTGCATGATTCACCAAAACTTCTCCACGATTCTTATTACTCCCAACCTTAGAGCTAATAAAAGGAAATCTAACAAAACTCTCTACCCTCCCAATAGGAGTTGACCCTCCCACCAAAGACGTCTAAACATTACACTTGCCCCCCATCAAAAAATCATTTTGTAAATTAAATTTTTTTATGGAAAGCTGAAAAGTCTTACCCGAAACATGTTCATTGACTAATTCCTCATGTAGCTTGTTCCTGAACTTAAATCTTCGATACCAGATCGACTCAGGTGCCTAGGCATTTTTTGTCTCGTCTGTGCAGTCCACAAGCAACTCTTTCATGATTTGTTTGTATATTCACGAGCACTTATGTCTAAGGTGACATGTTTCTTTGCAGGATGAGCATCTGAAAGGCACCCCTTGGTAATCCAGTTTCTGGATGAACGTTACACCCCTCCACTCTAGCTCAATTTCGGGCAGCAGACCATCAAACATGTCAACCTCCACCAAGAATTTCCCCATGCGTCCATCAGAACTGGCTAGTAATCATGGATCTACATACAAGAATTTTCCAATTGCATTCCCTATTTCCATGAAGGCCTCTCGATTCCAAACAACAAGAGGACACCCAGGCATTAAAACCCACAGATGCCTGAATATTATCAGCTCCTTCTTAGGATTAAAGGTCGCATGCCAGCGCTTGAGCATTAGGCTCCCACTCTTCACTATCCAGACCGAACTCATAATACAATTCTCATCATCTATAGACTTAAAAATGAAACAATACCAACCCTTGCATAAAATATAAATTACTGGATTATATCCCAACAAAGGACTCCAACAGTCTGCAACCCACCTATCAGTCTCCTTCACATACATACTTATGTAACCGAATCTTCCAACTAATCCCCGACTGGTATAAATTTATGCTTCCATCAGTCTGACATCTTGACCTAGGGTAAGATGCAGTTTAGATTTCTTCACTTTCCACAGTTTTTGTCCCGTCTGCACCAGTTATTCTTTCCTATAATGTTCACCAGACACCACCGCCTCAATGTGTTCCTTATCTTCCCCCAACTCCCCTATCCTCAAACTATTTTCAATACTAGTCACCTTTACTGACTTCGCTTGGTTCACAACCTTTGATTTAGAGCCTTTTGTCTCCACCAGGTGTGACCGAGCAGGAGCTCTCCTTCCAGAAACCACCTTAGAAACCACATCGGCCCGACCTGTCTCTAAGGAACCTTCACTAATGGATCTTGGCGGAAAAGTCGGTAGGGTATGAGACTTGCATCCCTTAACCGAAACCCTAGCTAAAAGGTCATTTATGACCTCAAGAAATCTATTGTCCTTTGGAGAACTTAGAATCATGCCATATGTCAAATTCGAGCCAAGCACCGCCAAGTCAGCCTCGGGACAACCCTTCCTCACATCCTCCAAGACATGGACTAGTCTAATCCGCCTTAACTCCTCCCTGTAGTTTGCATCAGATTTCTTTCTGGCTCCACCACTCATCTTCGTCCAAGTCCTCTACTAGTACTGAGCCCTGTACTTCCATACCTCCCGTAAACCTAGCTCTTCTGACAATTGTTGTCTAACAATAACTCTCTTCCCATTACCTATCCATCCCATCCGGGCGGTCAAAACCCGGCTAAAATCAGTTGCAATGTTATCCATAAATGGCAGAAAATGCTAATAGGGAACCAGAGGTTCGCCATTTCAGCTGAAACGTACAACCCTAAGCCCTAATGCTTCTCCAAAACAACACTTACATACTAAGTGTCATTATTACAAAAGACAAACAAAAATATGCATGATATATTTAAAATATAAGCATACCTCACATTGATTACTTATAAAAGTAGGGAGCATTCCTACTCAACTATTAAACCATTGTGCAATGTTTTATTATTAATTCAAATTACACTATAGTTGGTGATTAGTTCTAAAAGTAGAGACCATTCCTACTGAACTATTAAACTATTGTGTAGTGTTTTATTATAGTTTCAAATTAAACTTTGTGTTGGTGTTAGAATGCTTAAAATAAATAGAATGCATCCTCCATCTTGTAAATCATTCTCAAATTCTGATTAATAAAATTTTGTGTAATAAAATACTTTCTCTAAGTTTGTGTTTGTGCACTGTCATTAAGATTGGAATTTCAAAACCAAACAGTATATCCAAGATAGAATTTCAAAACCAAACAATCTAATTTGATGGTTGTCATAACTTTATTATTCATTTTCAAAACTTTAACAAAAAATATTGAGATTCATCAAAAAAAAATTAACCATATTAACTATCAAATCATTGAGTAAAATCAAATTCCATCCTCTGCATTCATTTATAACATCATAGTATAAATTTTAATTTGATTTGCATTTATGAATTCTATGTGACAGTAAACTATAGGTGTTATCTAACTGTTCTAAGCTTTGGTCCTTTTTCCAAATTCTAGATACAAATCTGCATGAAATTACAATCTTTTGTTATTTACATCTTATTTTTCAATATAAAAATAAATTCAACTTAAACAACACAAAATTCAAAAATACAATATAAACAACAGAAAATTATGATTTCATTCAAATTTATATCCTAAAAAAAACCAAAACTTAAAACAAACTATAGTCAAACTATACTACTTTATATCAACTATATTACTAGTACAGACAAACTATATTACCTTATGTCTTACTTTTTCCTTTTGATAAAGTATCATAAACTATATTACTTTATATGTTACTTTTTCCTTTCCATTAAGATAATCATGTTAATCGTGAACATAATTGGGTTGCTGTATTATTCAGTTACTTTGTTTTGTCAGACTGGACATATTTGACTTTATTAATATCACATGAAATGACAGAAAGTTAACAGGGAAGGTCCAATCCGTCCGGAATGGATTTTATTCCTGTGAACTCCCGGCAGGTCGATGGCTGAATAGATGAAATATTTGATTTTAGTTAATTGTCATGTCGTTTACAGATGGTGTAACAGAAGTTGTAGATAATGTAGTTTAGTATGGGTGTGTCACATGTAAATCATAAATGGCGTTCTAACGAAAGCGTGGGCTTGCAGAAACCTGGATGATATAAAAACATTCGCCTGCTGTCTTTCAGGTTTATTTGTCTCCTTGCCATTTTTTTAACTCAAGCGTAACCATCGTTACAACCATTTGAAATATGTGATAGATATAGATTTAGAGGAAGTATTTTCAAAATTCTGCAGTAAAAGAGTTGTAACTTGTACGTATTATAAGTGTTGAATCTCTGGGCACAAAATTTTATAAATGTTTATAACAATTTGAAATATGGAAAATTTTAAAGATTTATACTTCTGTAAAATTTTTAACGAATCTTATAAATTTTTAAAATATACCAAAATGTTCAAATCCATTGTATTATTAGCAGTTTACAGACCTTTCGACAAGCCATTTCTTAATACAAACGACGTGATGCATGCCCTTAATTAACATTTCAAAAGTTTACACGCCAAAATTAACGTTAAAAGCTTTGACAAAACGAATTGCAAATTTGATGTGAAGAGTAAAATCCTGCAAATCCATTGTCAATTACATTGTACAATTCACAGTTTACAGATTTTTCAGCAGGCCCATTTGTACAATTGACAGTTTACAGATTTTTCAGCAGGCCCGTGTTCATTGACAGTTTACAGGTTTTTCAGCAGGACCATGCTCATGGAGTAAGCTAAAGTGGGAGCAAACAGACACATTTTTCAGGTAAAAAAGTGGGTCTGAATCTGGCCAGATTTTCAGGAGTAGTTTGAGTTTTGCATGGATGAAAGTTCCATGCCGTTCAGAAACTTACTCCAAGGGGTTTGCCCTATTTTTAACCAACCCAAATGCTCAGAAAATCGATCAAAATTCTAGATTGACCCGAAATTTAAAATAGAATAATAGAAAAACCTACCGAAAAAGTAACTAGGGAGGAAAGATTACTCCCTAGTTAACTCACTCCCATGTTCATTGTATAATTGACCGTTTACAGGTTTTTTTTCAGCAAGCTCATCTATATGTACTATAATTGATTTTCTGTCTTTCCATTCTATAAATTAAATACACATTATTTATTATCAAAAATACAAGATGACAAAACAATAAACCAATAATTAACCTACTACATCTTACATAATGTTAACTCTAAATTAATATTAACAATATACCAAATGTAATGTTTTATCAAAACATTTAAAAAGTCCACAAGCTAAAATTTTGTACTGAACTCAATAAGTAGCAAGTCAAATATACGTTACAGTCTTGAATTTGAAAAATGACCATGCTGCCAAGAATCTTATGGACTTTTTACCCATAGTTTTGTACTTTTGCATACATGTCCATTGTTGGACTCATCTTTTTGCAGGTCCTTTGTTGGTACCAACTACTAAGTAATGTAAATCTCAGTTTAACTATTATTTTTATGTACTATGATTGACTTATTATCTTTCCATCTTATCAATTAACATTATTCATCATGATAAAATAAAATAAAAGTAAGTAAATAATTAACTTATTATACAAAACATAATATTGATAATAAAATTATATGCCAACTTTCAGGTTTATCATAACATTTAAAAATAAATTTCCCAAACTACAATTTTGTACTGAACTCAATTAATATCAGGTCAAACATACCGTACAGTCTTGAACTTGAAAAATGACCATGCTGCCAAGAATCCCATGGACTTTTCTTCCCTCGTTTTGTACTTTTCCATGCATGTCCATTGCTGGACTCATCTCTCATAAATGAAGAGTGAAAATATACATGGCAGACAACTCAAACTTTATGGCGTTTGAAATCCCCAGCGTGATTCAAGCTAATCATTTAAATTACTATTTTACTTCTTGTTAAAATAACACCTAATTTTTATTTAAAAAAATATTCATCATCATACTTTTGCACTCCTATTACCTAACTTCTTTCATAATCACATACCATAGTATAACAAACTTTAAAAGATTCTTGTGTTTTGTCTTGCTATAATTTTTACTTTAACAGCATGGTACTTGAAGGCCCTTTAAAGGACTGGGTAATTACAATGAAAGATTCTTGTGTTTTGTCCTGCCAGGACTTTTACTTTCAGAGCATGGTAATTAGAAAGGCGCTTTATGGGATCAGGTAATGCACAGTAACAATGATAGCAGGGTACCTAAAAAGGCACTTTAAAAGGCAGGGTACCTAAAAGGGAACTTTAAATGACAGGGTCATGCAGAGTATTGATGATGTTAAAAGGGAACTTTAAATGACAGGGTCATGCAGAGTATTGATGTTAATATAGGATAGCAATATATAAGGTATTGTTAAAGATAAGTGATGTTGAGTGTTAAAATATATATTTGTTTAATTTTTTCCAAATGATATCAAGAGTCTCAATATAAGAACATTTTGAGACTAAAATTGTTTAAATATAAATTGTTTTTCAAAAATATTTAAATAAAATTGTTACATATTTTTTAATATTAGTTATGATTTTTTTACAAATAATTTAAAAAATGTTTACAATTTGATTGTTTTCATAAAAACACATTTATATTTACATTCCAAAAATGTTTTCTTAATATATTACTCATAATATCAAAATAATATTGAAATAAATATCTAAATATATACATAAAACCATCATATCAAACATTAAAAAATAAAAGAGATGTATAATATTAATAGTAATAATCTATATAACTTTTACACTCCACATGCTAATAACCCTTATAAGCTCCTAAATTAAATATAATCCTTAACATTTAACTTGTGTTATAATCCATAACCCTTAATTCAGAGGTGCAAAGATGAACAAAAAAATACTAGGAAGGTAAGCCCTTGGAGTTAGTTTCATTCATTTAGAGTTTTTCAATATGCTAATAACCACTATAAGCTCCTAAATTAAATATAATCCTTAACATTTAACTTGCGTTATAATCCATAAACCCTTAATGCACAGGTGCAAAGATGAACAAAAAAAAACTAGGAAGATAAGCCCTTGGAGTTAGTTTCATTCATTTAGGGTTTTTCAATATGAAAGGAAGATCAAATTTGAATCAAAGCCAATGATTATGTTTGAAGTATTAGCAAAAAGTTGTTAGGAAGATGGCTACTAATATACCCATTGACTATTGAGATTTTAGCTCTCACTCTTCCCAACCTTCATATGTCTCCCAAGTATCCACGACCTTTAAGGCCCTTACTGATTTAACAATAAAAAATCAAACTACAACACACATGCATCTTCTTCACGATTGAGTCAAGCATTTTTTTTAATAAAAAGTTCATAATCTATTAATTAGAGATAGATAGAAAATAAAATTTATAAGCATTTTATACCAAAAAAAGGTCAAAAAGACATCCATCATAGGCATTACACGAATATGTATAAGAGTTATCATCATATCAAAACTAGTGCCATGTAAGTCCAAAACATCATAAAGGTTTCATAAGAGAAACCACTAAAGGACAAACATCAAAATCAGTCTGTTAGTTATCTAGAGTAGAGTATCATATAAAGAAGATACTAGGATGGTGTCTTCATCTAGAGGAGAGTCTTTATCCTCAAGGGTTTGCACCAATTAGATTGTTGTAGGATCAACAAAAATTTTCTCCCATCCATGTTTCCTTGCTCGAGCCCCACATGACACTCTAGATTAGAGATGGCTAGAGGAATAGTGAGGAAATTATTAAGCACATGAACTTTAAGAACTTAGTATGAAGGCCAACTTTTGTGCTATTCATAATGCTCATGAATAACTTAACCTACTCCACGACAAGGGTGACCACTAGTAGAAGCTTGGGAGTGAGTTTGTAACACACACGACCTCCTAGGTGTCATTATGGAGGCGGGGTGTCAAAATTTATTAACTATTTCCTTAAAATCCCTTCCTAATAAGCACCTTTAAGATCAAATCTAAGTCGAGAGGTCAATTCTTCTCATCAAGAGCTTCCAACGACTATAAATATATTGAAAACTGAGCTCTAGATCAAAATTTATGGCCTCTTAAAGTTTTAGGGATTTCAAAGGATTTTTTCCAACCAAGTGTTATAGCACAAATTGCCACTCCAAACTACATTTGTGAGATAGCCTAGTCCATTTCTCACCTTGCCAATCTAAATCTCAATCTCCTTCATAAAAAAATCATCTAAAAGCTCTACTTTTGTTGATTTACACTATTCACCTAAGTGCAACTCGTGCACATAAGCTATTTTCTAGTGTGCAAATCGCATACACCCCTAATTTTGTGAAAAAATAAAATAGTATGTACTTTTGGCAAAGTTTATAGGGTTTCCCGGTCCTAAACCCCCAATTTCCCGTACACAATGGAATGTAACCATCTCAACCTCATTTAGGATGGTATATAAGCACCTATGGGGGTGTATATGAGGAGAGACAACCTTGGTGCAAGAATATGATGTCCATTTGCAAGCTTCTCTATTCCCTAAATCTCTGAGTAGTATCTCTTGATCTGGAAATTTATTTTCCAGTATCTTCCTCTCTCCATTATGATCGTTGGGTGTGTTCCTACCCTTTCTAGGTCATCTAAGGAAGTACTCCATTGTTGAGTTGATGCTTGAAGGGGTTCGGTGGAGGAATTCAGGTGGTTGGTTTTGAGGTAGTGCCATCAGTTGGAATCAGGCTGTAACTCACCTATCCATGCGAATTAATAAAATAGTTATATTTCCCTCCAATATATGTGCAATTGTGTTTAACTAGTTTGTATATGTTGATTTTTCTTTATATATTTAGATTGACTTATTGCATTTATAATTTGATTTGATAACTACTTTGTTGCAATACCTTATTGGTTCCTTTTGCAAGTTTGTAGAGGCAAAGGTATGGACCAAGTCAAAGGTCGAGAACGAGGATCTTCATCGCACGTTTGGATACAAGGTATGAGATCCTTCTTTCTCTCTTCCAAGTAGTCATTTCTTTATTGATTTGTGTGTTGGAGGGTAGGTTCGGTATTTTAGATATAGTTATGATTTGTTGTGACATAGACCCAAGGTCATATGGTTAAAATCTCATAACAAAATTGGACCATATTAGGGACATTTTTCTCTTAATTTGGGTCAGTGTAAGGGATCTTGTGATTTATTTGTTTTTCTTGTTTCTTGGGCTTCTTGTCAAGCGTTTACTACCTCAAAAGTCATTTCCAATTTTTGGAAGCCTATTGGATTTTTGCAATTTCTCTTTTTGGGTTTTTGCTAAGATATATGTTATTTTCCTGTGTATGAATCGTGTATATACGCGATTCACTTCATTTACAGTCACGTATGTACATTATTCAGGGTGTGCAGAGTCGTGTACACTTTTGAAAATTTGTTTTTTAAGCCATTTTTTGATGTATGGGAAGTTCTGGGTTAGTTGTTTAGTATTCCCTAAACCTTCTCTGGTTGGTTTTTTCCTTTGAATGTTATATCAAGCCTCTGTAAGATTAAAGAATTTGATAAAAAAATTATTTCTCTTTGATTTATTTTTTTTTTCAACTGGTGGAATCGGCATTTGGGTCGGTCTCGTACTCACGTGACATGGGGCCGATTCTGACTGCTAACACTATAACCTACAGGTTCTATACCTATTCCCCTTCCACATACACGGGTAAATCGGGGGGATTTGAACTCAGAACCTCATCGAACATAACACTTCATATCACAACACTTGTCAATTGAGTTGCCCCCCAGGAGATTTCTCTTTGATTGGTTAATATTCTTGTATAGACAGTTTTTAGGTGGGTTGAAAAGTTAGTATTGAATGACTAGATTATACCTCTAGTTATTTTTTGTGTTCCAGTAATCTTAGACTATCTTCTTTCTTTATTTTTTCCTTCTTTCCTTCATTCATAAAATGAAAATACAAAATTGCATTGTAGTTGCATTTTATTTCTTTTTAGTAATAAAAAAGAAAAAATATCTTGGTGGTTGGTTGTTTCTTTTCTTGTTCCCTTACCTCTTAAGTTTTCAAGAAAATAAATCGTGTTCTAGCACTCATGTATTTTTTGCATTTTTCTTGTTTTGGAAAAGTTGTTGTTTTCGATTTTGAGTATCATTTTACAAAAAGAAAAGAATCTTGTTTGCAAATTTCCTTTATACTTTGGTTTGCATTAAGCCTAGAGTGGAAATATAGTTTGCATTAGCATTCAAAAGAAAAGAATTTTAGACTTGCATTTCAAAGTAATCATAGAATTTGCATTCAAACAAAAATATGTCTTGTTTCATTTTGGAAAGCTCATAAAAGAAGTGTATTGCACATTTTTCATTTGAAGGACAAGTTTATTTATTAAGCACAATGTTCTTAAATCTTTTTCTTCTTGAGTCATACAAACATCATGAGTTGCATTCGTGTTCCCTTTGCTACAGGGAAAATCCCCCTATACTGGTTATAGGTAAAGGAAGAGCGATGACTTCCCTTAAAAGATGGTTCTACCCTTAAGCTACCCCAAAACCATCTAAACAGTGTGACAAGAGAGAGGAAAGAGGGTTAATGAGTTCACCTTTATTCCTTACAGTTGGTGTAGACTTATTTCGTTTGTCGCCTCCTAGATCACAAATCTCCTCCCAAAGTTGACCTGCAAAATATTAGGAATACCATGCAACAACATATGCAATCTCTACTGATCACTTTCAAAGTTTAGACATAGATATAAATACATAAATAAAAAAAGCATACAAATATAAGTTTTTGGAACAGGGACAAACTATTTTATTCAATTTCAAGAGAAAAAGGATTACAACCTTTGTTGACAACCACTCCATGAACCAAGTCTAGTCTCCTTTGTCGTGGCTCCAAGTGCATCAATCCCACGTTAGATTCTTGCAACCAAATTATCACCAAGGGAAGGAGGAAGGGTTTCATAAGGAAAAGGGTTGGAGGGGAAGGATGAGGATAAAACTCAGAATGGGATGCAAAACTTGGGCTAAGAAAGGGAAGGGATTTTGGTAAAGTTTTCTTATTCTCTTGTTTGTCTTCATAAATGACACCCCAAGACCTCTTCTTATATGAGAAAAAGATGGTTATTTGGTTTGGGGATGGGATACAAGGGGTAAAATGGTTGGGAAACCCTCCATAGCTCGTAAACTCCACTAAATTCCGTGCAATTTTATATTTTTTGCAACTTTTGGAGGTAAACGCGGACTATCTAGAATGCAACATTCATGTGCACGCAGGATAACTAGCATGCAACATGCGTGTGTACGCGAGCTACTATTTCAGTAGAGTGTGTACACTCCCCATAATTTATTTTTTTTAAGAGGAAGCCTCAACAGTATTTTGGCAAAGTATGCAAAAGGAAGGGCCAATGTCTTGTATGCATAGATAAGGCATTTTGGACTATAACAGATGCCCCCTAATGTGAAAGGTCAAAAGAGAAACTTATGGTCGAAATACATTACAATATATTTACCAGTCGGAAGGAACAGAGTTAAGTGAGCCCGAGACGAGTGTTCGTGAGCGTGCCATCTACAAAACAATGATAATCTCTTTGAGGTGGGCATATCCATGCTTTGGATGAACTAAGCATGACTGCCAATCAAGTACACTGTAGATCCATGCCATATATGACTACTAGAAAAAATATAAATGTCTATATGAAGTGTAGTGGCGAGCAATACACAACAGATCTACATCTCAAAATCATTTGAAGATATAAAAGTACAATATAATATGCATCTTCAAGGAGCATCGACACCTGTGGTATGGAGATGAGGACTTCATAGCTCGAGCAACAACTTCAATATCTTCAAAACTCACGTAGGAGTACAATATGAGTGTAAGACTCACTACCCTAAGGTCTTCGACATGTTGTCGGGGAAAGACTAGAGGATATCGATCAGCAGGCAAAGAACTCCATTGATTTTGAATCCAAACTTGACTGGACTCTCGGGAAGGCCGACTCATGAAAGTCAAGAGATAAATTATAGAATGGCCGAATCAGATTGCATAAAACCTCCCTTAGACAAAAGCATGATGAAATCATGAGACTTAGGCGGCATATATTTTACATAAGTTTGTGATACAAGAGGCATCACAAACTCTCCATATGTTTGGAAGAGTAACCAAATGGAGGAGGACACAACTCTATGTAACAAGAAAATTTTCCTAAGGTCATACTAGATCCCAATGCTTGACGAACAAACATAAGGATGTGCTTTGTCCAAGGGTGACTATCTTTCTTCCAATAAAATAGAATGTATATCGCGTTCCCTATTTTTGGAATATTTGATTTTTTTTGTCTTTTTCAAATTTTTAACAAGCTTGAAAAAGAATAAAAGAATGCTATGTTACAAAGGAGGAACGAGTGTCGTGGGAAAGAAAACTAGTTCCAAACACATGGAACATACTTATGCTAAGTGCAAGGAGACATGTGTAGGATAAGGAAACTCGGGAAAATTTATCCATGGGTCAAGGTGTCAGATCGTGAGGAAAAAAGTGCTACAAGGATTGCATTTAAGGAATGCAGAATCAACAACTAGGACGGTCTCATACTCACGTGACATGGGGTCAATTATGACTGTTAACACTATAACCTACAAGTTCCATACGTATCCCCTTCCACAAACACAGGTAAATCAGGGGGATTTGAACTCGGAACCTCATCGAACATAACACTCATATCACGACACTTTCTAATTGAGCTTCCCCCTAGGGGCTTTCTCTTTGATTGGTTAATATTCTTGTATATAAGGTTTTTAGGTGGGTTGAAAGGTTAGTCTTGAATGACTAGATTATACTTCTAGTTCTTTATTGTGTTCCTAGACTATCTTCTTTATTTATTTTTTCCTTCGTTCATAAAATGAAAATAAAAAATTGCATTGTAGTTGCATTGTATTTACTTTTAGTAATAAAAAAGAAAAAATATCTTGGTGGTTGGTTGTTTCTTTTCTTGTTCCCTTACCTCTTAAGTTTTCAAGAAAAGAAATTGTGTTCTAGCACTCAGGTATTTTATGCATTTTTCTTGTTTTGGAAAAGTTGTTGTTTTCGATTTTGAGTAGCATTTTACAAAAAGAAAAGAATCGTGTTTGCAAATTTCCATTATACTTTGTTTTGAATTAATCCTAGAGCGGAAATATAGTTTCGATTAGCATTCAAAAGAAAATCATTTTAGACTTTCATTTCAAAGTAATCATAGATCTTGCATTCAAACAAAAATATGTCCTGTTTCATTTTGGAAAGCTCATAAAAGAAGCATATTGCACCTTTTTCATTTGAGGGACACGTTATTTATTAAGCACAATTTTCTTAAATGTTTTTCTTCTTGAGTCATACAAACATCATGAGTTGCATTCTCGTTCCCTCTGCTATGAGGAAAATCCCCCTATATTGGTTCTAGGTAAAGGTCGAGCGATAACTTCCCTTAAAATACTATTCTACCCTTAAGATACCCCATAACCATCTAAACAATGTGACGAGAGAGAGGAAAGAGGGTTAATGAGTGCACATTTAGTCCTTACAGTTGGCGTAGACCTATTTCGTTTGTTGTCTCCTCCTAGATCAAATATCTCCTCCCAAAGATGACTTGCAAAACATTAGGAATACAATGCAACAATATATGCAATATCCACTGATCACTTTCAAATTTTAGACATAGATATAAATGCATAAATAAATAAATAAAATACAAACATAAGATTTTGGGACAAGGACAAACTATTTTATTCAATTTCAAGACAAAAAGGATTACAACCTTTGTCGACAACCACTCCACGAACCAAGTCCAGGCTCCTCTGTCGTGGATCCAAGTGCATCAATCCCACATTATATTCTCGCAACCAACTTATCACCAAGTGAAGGAGGACGAGTTGCATAAAGAAAAAGGTTGGAGGGGAAGGCTAAGGCTAAAACTCAGAATGGGATGCAAAACTTGGGCTAAGAAAGGGAAGGGATTTTGACAGAGTTTTCTTATTCTCTTGTTTGTATTCATAAATGACACCCCAAGACCTCTTCTTATATGAGAAAAAGATAGTTATTCGGTTTGGGGATGGGCTACAAGGGGTAAAATGATTAGGAAACCCTCCATAGCCTGTAAACTCCGCCGAATTCCACACAATTTTATATTTTTTGCAACTTTTGGAGGTAAACGCGGGCTATCTAGCATGCAACATTCATGTGTACGCGGGATAACTAGCATGCAACATGCGTTGCAAGTTTTGGAGGTAAACGCGGGCTATCTAACATGCAACATTCATGTGTACGCAGGATAACTAGCATGCAACATGCGTGTGTACGCAAGCTATATAGCATGCAGCATTCATTTGTACGCGGGATAACTAGCATGCAACATGCGTGTATACGCAAGCTATTAGTTCAATAGTGCGTGTACACTCTCCAAAAAATGGTTTTTTAAGAGGAAGCCTCAACATTATTTTGGAAAAGTATTCAAAAGGAAGGGCCAATGTCTTGTATGCATAGATAAGGCATTTTGGACTATAACAGATGCCCCCTAATGTGTGAGGTCAGAAGAGAAATTGATGGTTGAAACACATTACAATATATTTACAAGTGGGAAGGCATGGAGTTGAGTGATCCTAAGACGAGTGTTCATGAGTGTGCCATCTGCAAAACAATGTTAATCTCTCCGAGGTGGGCATATACATGCTCGGGATGAACTAAGCATGGATGCTAATAAAGTACACTATAGATCCATGCCATATATGACTACTAGAAAAAATATAAATGTCTATATAAAGTGTAGTCGTGAGCAATACATAGTGGATCTACATCTCAAAATCATCTGAAGATATACAAGTACAATATAATATGCATCTTCAAGAAGCATCGACACCTATGGTTGGAGATGAGGACTTCATAGCTCAAGCAACAACTTCAAGATATTCAAAACTCAAGTAGGAGTACAATAGGAGTGTAAGACTTACTACCCTGCGGTCTTCGACATGTTGTCGGGGAAAGATTGGAGGATCTCGATCATCAGGCACATAACTCCATTGATTTTGAATCTGAACTTGACTAAACTCTTGGGATGGTCGACGCATGAAAGTCTAGAGATAAAATAAAGAATGGCCGAATCAGGTTGGATAAAACCTCCCTTGGACAAAATCATGATGAAATGATGAGACTCGGGAAGCATATATTTTACATAAGTCTGTGATACATGAGGCATCACAAACTCTCCATGTGTTTGGAAGAGTAACCAAACGAAGGAGGACACAACTTTATGTAATGAGAACAACTTCCTAAGGTCATACTAGATCCCAATGCTTGACGAACAAACAAAAGGATGTTCTTTGTCCAAGGGCGACTATCTTTCTTCCAATAAAACATAATGTATATCTCGTCCCCTCTTTTTGGAATATTTGATTTTTTTTTGTCTTTTTCAAATTTTTAACGAGATTTAAGAAGAATAAAATAATGTTATGTTACAAAAGAGGAACGAGTGTCACGGGAAAGAAAATTAGTTCTGAGCACATGGAACATACTTATGCTAAGTGCAAGGAGACATGTGTAGGATAAGGACACTTAGGAAAATTTATCCATGGGTCAAGGTGTTAGATCATGAGGGAAAAAGTGCTACAAGGCTTGCATTTAAGGAATGCTTTGAAGGTTTAGTTAAATAGAAACATGAAGTCGACATTAGGAAAAAGATGCAAGGATGATACATGCGACACAATTAGGTATGAAACAACAAGACGCCTTCCATGTTGAGTTTTACAAGCCCAAAGAAGGTAATCTCAATGGTTTTTCATGTTTAGAGAGTCTGAAAAACACTAAAAGAAGACTCCAGAGTGTTCCTTTTTCGTAATTGGTCCAGTCGGTTTGAAAAAGGGTTAAACTTATACTGAAAGGACATCTCTTCAAAACCATTTTAACAAGTGTGATGGATAAAATATCACTCGGCTATCTTTTCAATTTTAAAGAGTTTGAAAAGATCTTAACTATGGACTCACAACCTTTTTCTAAGTTTAGTCTCCTTATCTCGAAAAAGTATAAAATATAACTTACGAGGACTCTCCCGACAAGATATGTATCCCGAGGTGTACCTTTTTCCTGGATAATCTATTGGCCGGAAAAAGGGTTAAACTTATGCCAAATAAATATTATTTCTGAACCAATTAACAAGTGTGAAAGGAACAAGGTCACTTGACAATCTTCTCATATTTAGCGATTCTGAAAAGATCTTAACTATGGACTCTGAGGGGTTCTTTTTTCGTAGATAATCTCTAAGGCCCGAAAAAAATATAAACCAAAACTAAGGAGAATGGTCCTTTTTCGAAAATTTAGTCCCTTGGGCTTGAAAAAGGGTTAAACTTATGCCTGAGAATACTCTCCTAGTGAATCGAATCTCCTACGGCATACCGTTATTCATGAATTAACCGTCAAGACTAAATAAGGGGTAAACTACCGCCAGACAGATGTTGCTTCAAATTTTAGTTTGACGAGCATGAAGGGAAACAATATCGCTCAGAAATATTTTCAATTTTAGAGAGTCTGAAAAGGGATTAAAGAAGACTCCAGGGGGGTCTTCTTTTCTTAAGTAATCTAAACGAGGCCGAAAATAATAAATAATCTCTCGTTAGATATTGCTTTCAAAATTTAAGTGAGCCTGAAATACAAAAAACCATGCTCATAGGGAGTCCCTCGGGTATCAGACAGAAAATATGAAGAAGAATGGGGCTTTGATATACAATCATGGAGGGACTAAAAGGACTCCCAAGACTATGGAAAAAACTCACAACATGGATTTCAAAATGCAGCAAAGGATGAGGATCTACCTAGGGAATCCATGTAGAGGAAGGCTCTACCATTTAACTACAACACTTCTAAAGCAGCATAGAAGGTTTTGTGTCACACTTTGGTGGGATTGATCCTATGGAAAAATGAAAAAGTCAACAATATTCAAAATGCAAGGTGGTGAGAACTTAACTTATATGCAAATGTTGAAAAACAACTTTTACCACGTAATGATATGAGTGTAACCCATTTCATAAAAACACCAAACCAAAATGAACAAGTACATTATAACAACCCATAGATCACTTCAAAAACAATTACAAGTACCCATTGGGCCAAGAAAAGGGAAAAAAGGGACCAAACTGGGGAAAAAAAGGGCAAAAAAGTCTATAAATAGAGGTGGACAACTCATTTTAACCATTGTAATTTTGAAAATAACCAAAAAGTCAAAAAACCCTTTTCTTCAAAACATGAATTCAAGGAGCTATGGTGGATGAAAGATCCTCAAACCTGAACCAAGTAAGTACAAATGACATTTCCTTTCATTTTCATCCATTATTTGTTGCTTAATTTATCGTTTTTAGGGTGTGTGCCCTTTTAAAAGGGTCAGTCCTGCATGTACATGGGTTGTCCACACCCAACATGTGTATGTATGTGGGAAAAGTAATACTTAGCCCGCGTACATACACGACTGTCTTAAAAGCAGCCCATGTACATACACGACTGTCTTAAAGGCAGCCCGCGTACATATTTTTATCTTCCAAAAAATATGAAATAAGGGGCTAACCTCATAATTGTTTTGCAACGGGATGTATGTTCATTGGTGAGAAAGGGAACACGAAGAGCTAGATGTCTTTGTAGTGTTGGAGTTACTTCACACACACCTAGGATTTATTTTTCCTAAGGTTTTTCCTTGTTTTTTAGTCACTATTAGTCATTATCCAGTCTCCTATATTATTGGGAAGAATATTCCACCTGGAGAATATTCTCTTCAATTGACACTTTAGTTTGACTAGTTGAGTTGAGTCTAGATGTTGCATTGGTTTTGTCACCATGAAACATTGGGATCATAACCATGATAATGTACACTTGTCTTGGGATCATCACCATACAGGCGCATTTCCCTTGATTCCTTGATCTACTCCTCACTACACTCTATTCAATCAGTTAACTGAAGACTGGTTGACTAGTTAACTCAGCTAGGTGGCAGTTCACTCCTGTAACTGCCTGAGAGACTAGACTAGGTGGAAGTTCACTCCCGTAACTATTGGTGTGTGTACAGATCACTCTATACCACCACTATATCACATTGGTTCTCCTCCAGTTTGCATTTATTGAGTCATACAAAGTATATCTTGTGTAAATTATTCATTATTCATAACGATTAATGAAAATTCTTCTATTCTTTCTCTCCTTCTTCTTCTTTCTCAATTTCTCTCTACAAATGTGTGTAGTATTTTCTAGCTAGATCTATTATGTGTATTTTCAACACATTTACATGGTATCAAAGCCGACAGACTGCTAAGAAAAAGCTATAGCAGTATTTTTGCAGGCACAAAAGATTGAAGACAACGGAAAGATGGATTTCCCAAAAGAATTCATTCTTACACTTTACAACTACTTTGCATGGAAGGAGAAAATAGTCATACATATCTGAACCAAAGGATTGTATAGGTTAACCTTGAATACAGACATAGAACCGACATCAGCCATAGAAAAATCCAAGTACTTAAATTGAATCGATGAATCATTCGAAACAATTTGCAGTCGTATTTCTCATGATCTCCTTTTTCACATATCTTCCTGTAAGATTCCCAATGAAACTTGGAACACCTTCGAAGGGATATTTAGAAAACAAGATGAGATGAGGGGACACATGTTGGAGTTGGAATTTCTCACATTGGATCTAAAAATCTTCGACAATATCCAAGATTTCTTTACAAAATTCAAAGATTTATTGTCGCAACTCAAAGCTTGCGGGGTTGATAAATCTAAGGAGGAGAAACAAATGGTTTTCACCATTCTCTCCAAACTTGGTCCTGAATTATCTATGTTTGTTTCCACATTCCATTCATTCATATTCTCCTCTGGATCCACCTGGAAGATGCCTTCTCTTAAGGACTTTATCGAATCCCTGACACAAGAGAAAACTGAGCTCATCAACATGGGAAAAATCAAAGGCCCAAAGGCACATGCACTTACTGTGAAAGATGGTAGTCGTCAATATCAGAAATATAAAGATAAAAGAAAAAGGAAATCTCATGCAAAACTGAATAAGGAAGGGTACTCAAAACCCTTCACCGATGCCTCCGGATCCAAGGGGGAAAAGGGAAGAAATGCATGTACTGCCACAAAGGATTCCATCCAGAATATGCATGCACACAAAAACAAATAGATCTAATGACTCAAAAACTTCAGAAAAAAAACCTTGGAGATCGCATTCCCGAGGGTGCCAAGAAGAAGAATCTAGAAGATCAAAATCCCAAGAAAGTCAATTCTAGCCATGCCTTGATTTCCATCAAATCCTCTCACGATGCTTGGATCATAGATTCAGGAGCATCACATCACATTGTTGCCTCAAAATAAGTCTATTATTCATTGGATGCATGCAAAGGTCCTCCTATTCTGACGGGGGACAACTCTTTAGTCGAAGTCACTGACAAAGGAAGGATTGAACTCACCAACGAAAGCTTCAAGAATGTGTTACATGTTCCCAAATTTTTCCATCAACCTTCTCTCCATGTATCAGATAATGAATTTCGGCACCATAAATAAATTAATATTCACACCAAATGCAATGGACATCTATGACATGCAAACCAACTCCAAGGTTTCTACCGGTGAGGTAAATCATCAATCTAGATTGTATACATTTTCTGAATTTATTGAAACAGACTTTGCTTTACTGCTTACCCATGCTGATGAAAGTAGTAGGATATGGTCCAGAAGGATTGGACATTTGAATTTCAAATATATGCAATATCTTAGCAAGAAAAGATTGGTTGATTGTCTACCAGACATCCATTTCTCCAAGGGAGTATGTGAGGGATGTGTTCTTGGAAATCACCCTCAAGAGAAATTCGACAAAGGAAAGTCTCAAAGAGCTTTTGTGCCTTTAGATCTGATCCATAGTGACCTTATGGGTCCTTTTCCATATCCATATATCAAAAAAGCGAGGTTTGTTCTCATTTTTGTTGATGATTTCTCATGTTTTACATGGATTTACTTTCTCGGGCAAAAATCTGAGGTCTTTCAACACCTCAAAGATTTCAAAGCCGTGGTTGAGACACATTCTGAAAAGAAAATCAAAGTTATCTGAACTGACAATGGGGGATATTATGCCAATCATGATATCCATAATCTTTTCCATAAGGCATGGATTCAGTTGCAGCAATAGTTCCCTATACTTCGCAGCAAAACGGAGTTACTGAGCGGAAAAACAGATCTCTAAAGGAGATGAAATATTGCATGTTGCATGCAAAGTCACTACCACAGAGACTATGGGTCGAGGAACTTAATTGTGCAACATACATCCAAAACATAACTCCCCGTATATCTTTCAAGGATAATACCCCATGCGAGGCTTGGAGTGTCCTTAAACAGGAAGTGACCCACTTTCATATTTTTGGTTCATGTGCATGGGCCCGGATTCCCTCTGAAAAGAGGAAGGCACTTGATCCACAGATCACTGAATTTATTTTTGTTGGATATGCCGAAGATTTGAAGGGATATAGACTTATTGATATTTCCTCGGACCGACTCATCATTGAGTGAAGTGTCCAATTTGAGGAAAGTGTCTCGCATGTACCTCAACAGTCGCATGCAAACACCTTCATTCTTCCACTTGTCCAAGATGATGAGCATGCACATGCTGACTCTTCTTCAGATGAGAGTTTTGATTCAGAGGAATCAGATGATTTAGATATAGAGTCAGTACAATCAGATGCATAGTCAAATCATCCAGATGCAGTTGCAGAGCCAGAGCAGAGGCCCAAGTGGGCACAAACTACTCTTCAGGATGCAGGGGATCTAGTTGGTGATCCATCCGATACTAGGAGGACTCGATCTGATTTTGAGGAGCCTCTTGTTGCAGTCACTACCATTGAACCATTTCCCTCCAGGCATATTTTCTTGGTTCATTCTTCAAATCCATAGTCTTATGGTGAGGTTGTTGGAAATCCCTTTTGGGAATCCTCCATGCAAGAGGAGTACAACTCCCTCCACGAGAACCAGACTTGGTATCTGGTTCCCCTTCCTTCTGGGAGGAAACTTGTCAGATGTAGATGGGTCTACAAGACCAAGAGAGCAGCGAATAAATAAATTAGAAGATACAAATCCAGGATTGTTGCTAAAGGATTTTAGCAGGTGCATGATATTGACTATGATGAGACCTTCACTCCAGTAGAGAAGATGGATTCCATACAATTAACACTTTCCATTGTGGCACCCAAGGGATGGGAATTCCATCAGATGGATGTGAATAATTCTTTTCTTCACGGTGATCTCTCTGAGGATATCTATATGGAGAAGCCACAAGGATTTATGCATGACTCATCTTTGGTCTGTCAACTGAAGAAGTCTCTTTATGGCCTCAAGCAGGCTCTAAGGGAATGGTATGCCAAGATGGACTCCTACCTGTTTTCACAGCAATTTGTACATTGTAAATCAGACCCGAATGTCTACATTCTTAAGATGATTGATTCACTTCTACTCTTAGTTCTATATGTTGACAATTTGTTGATCATCGATTGCTCGACTTGGTTTATCCTTTGAATTCTTTGTTTATCCTCTTCTTGCACAAGACTTGGTTCACTGCTCTCTGTGTCATAGGTAATTCTCTATATTGGGTGCATTGATCAATCATCCTGCATAGTGCATTCAATTTTTTTTCGTTCTTCATCAAATATAAACAAATATTTAGAAAAAAATTCAAAGTGTTTACCTTCTCGACTGACCTTTCTGGAATGGTGTGATCATAGACTAATGGCATATCATATATTGGTGCCACATTTGACATTTATGCTATCCAGTCTAGTCCTAGTATTTTTTCATGGCTTATTGATATGTCTCTTTCTCTTTATTTGGGTTAAATGTTGACGTAGGCTCAACTTCTTTCCTTATCCATTTCTCGATCCCCTTTCCCTTTTTCATTGCATGTACTTTGGTTCTCATTCCTCCACATGTAACGACTGATATTTTAGGTTGATCGTCACGCTCCTCGGCTACTATCATATGTATGTTCTGGTTTCGGTTTCGGTTATGATTATGGTTCCCTCTTGCCTGTTTTTTCACTATCAATTGACGGAAATATTCGGTTGCATGGTCCAATTCTCTGCAGTACGTGCATGTTGTGAAAGGATTTGAGAATTCTCTCACCAAATGTCTCGGTTGATTACAATTATAACAAATGATTGGTCCTCTTCCTCCTCTACCAAATCCTCTGTGTCCTTGACCTTCGTTGAATCCTCATCATCCACCTTGGTTAAATCCTTCTAGAGTATTATACTTTGGAACCCCTCCTTTTGCTGCTGCATTTTATTATTGGAGTCTGTAAACATCTATTGTGCACTCTCTCATAAGTCAAATGTGTGAAAATCCTTCTCCTCATGTCCTGCATACTTGAAAAAATTACAGATCAAATTCATGAGCATACTCTGGTACTTCTGAAATAATGTACAAGCAATCAGATGATGTCCCCATGTATTGCATATTTTGCAACATCCTACTCCTCCTGTCAATGGTTTCAATGCTCATGTAGCCATATATTGCACAAATGTTGGGAATTTGTCTTTACGATGGCCTTTTGTCTGACATCTAATACACCAAACTTGTTCATGTTGTTCATTTTCCTTCGTTATTTCTGACAATTGAATCCTTAGTGCGGCCAATTGTGACTGAACTTGTGCCATTCATGTGCCATCTCCTACAGGAGATTATTCTAACTTCATCACAATTTCTAATGCATATGGTTGCGATGTGACCTTATGTTGTGTAAGAGGACAACAGATGTGTGGAAACAAACCTACAATAAACCATTATGTATGTTGTTCATCATGAATCTGAAATGTTGATGTACCCATCACATCTTTAAACCTCTGATCATAATCCCAAATTGTCTCATTTTGTATCTGCTTAATTTCTTTCAGCTATGTGATTGTTATCAGACTAATCAGTAGGTGCGGACACTAACAGATCTCCCTAGATCCACCTGGATCTAGAACAAAACAGGACAGAACATGACGCTTTCCTTAAGTTTTAAATATTGAATTTACTAACTAAAGAGGGTTGAGTGACATATCGTTTAAATGTCGCTTCCTTTCGCCATCGCCATCCTAGCTCCGTTCCAACGCTCATACAATGATGATCCTGCAAAATAACGCAACCAACAAAAGTGATAGCAATAGCATAAACTCAATATAAACCTATGTATGTGATCAAGGAATCATACAATAAAACACAACAAGCTTTATAGGAAAGAATCATATTATTGTATCATATTAAATGTGAAAGAGAGATTACAACCATGGCCTTGATGTCGTAAAGTCCCTTCCAACTGTCCTTCGTTCCCCACACATTTTCACTCCAATAATTCTGAGAGCATAGATCTGATAGCTACTCACAATCTATCTTGACAAAGCAAATCTCAAAGCCACTCCAACCAAGCTAATAATTCCAAGCCAACCAAAGCTAACAAGCTCAAGAACCCCTTCTCCATGAGAGCTCCTCTCCTTTTATAAGTTGAAGAGGATAAGGTGAGGAGGTTAGGATGATCCCACTAAATCATGAAAGCGAGTAAGATCCAAACCATTCGGATGCCACCTCACCATGGAAGTTTCTCCTTCTAGAAGATTCGAGAAAATGCTCGTTTTTCCCACGTGTAAGCATTCTCGAACCCTGCCTATAGAGTAGCCCGCAAACTGTTCGCACCCTAGCTATGATGCAGCCTACGAGAATCAGGCATTCTCGCACCCTAATACATAGGCAGCCTGCGAACTTCTCTTTTTATAAGGTTTTTACACAGGAAAATGCAACTTCTTTTCTCAGGAAAAGTTATTCTCCCTTCTCTCTTCAGGAACTCAGGCCACTGACCCCTCTGAAGGCAACAAATAGGTTTACATCATTAACGGTCATAGGGATGACGAAAATAATGTGTAACAATGATATACTGCAAATCGGATTTTGGATTTCAAAATTCCTTGAACAAAGCTTTTCCAATCTCTTACAATGTACTTGATTGTATTTTTGGTGTAGTATTATAGTACTTCATGTACCATAACAATGTGCAACCTCTGAACATCGTTGCTAACTACGCAATCTTCATTTTCTCATCCTAGACATTCTTCGCAGTCCATATTGTCTCACATACAAATAGATGCTTCTATGGGTCTTTCGAACCCGCTCCTTGGAATTTCAACATTATTAAGATATTGTCTATTCATTCCATTGTATTTTGTGTAGTACTTATCTTCGGTGATGTTGACTGACTATGGTTCCTTGTGTTACTTCCACTATTCTAACTATTATTCTGACTTCTTCCACTTACTATAATTGCTCTTGACAAAGTTCTAGTTTCTGCTTTAGATCTTGGTGACGCACACAGGGTCATGGGTTTGACATAGATTTTGATCTGAGATGGAATTCATTCTTATGTTGGACTACACTAAGGATCCTTTTCTTTCTCTTTCCTTTCTCTGTACAATGTGATCTAAAGCGTTACGCAGGGGTCTATTTTCTCAAAAATATTTTTCTTCTCTTCTCTCTCATCCACAATCTCCTGCTTACTATACCTAAACCTTTTCCCACAACGAAATAATCCAATCTCTTCATTTGAGTCACTATCTTCCTCTCTTAGCATCCTCAATCCATCCATTCCTTACTCATCATTTTCCACTCTCAGACCATCCTATGGTCATCCCCCATTCCCCCTATGTGCACGAAGGCGCATAGTAGTCAGATTCCATATTCATAACATTCTTGTCGCACAACAACATCTTTATCTAGGTAGACAATGCGTTCATAAATATTTTGCATAGACCCTTGAAGAATTCCCTTTCAGCGACACTATACAAATGGGTACAATCTATTGCAAACTATGTAATGTAACCCCCCAATATACTATTCAACCAAAAATCAACTGCACGAGAAACTTTATTACTTACTGTATTCAATTGTCTAATCAATTCATGGGTCCAATTTCTTAGAGCCTCAACTCGGTATCTCCCAACATTCTCTACTAGTGTTTCTAACCATTCAGTCAAAATTATTAGAAATTCACCAAAGAAGAATTCATGAAGGTCTGTAAAACATACCTTTATAACCATCGTTCATCGCTAAGTCATGGGTTCCTATTCTTTTCTATGGTAAATTCTCATTTCTTCCTCTGTAACCATTATGTGATCTCTTCCTTATTCGGCCTCCAAAACATTCCCCTCAGTTACATATCCTGGTCTTAACAATGGAACCATTTGTTGGCACGCAATGGGAAGACGTGCATTTAACCATTAATAAACCAACAAAACCAATAGACACTGGCCCTTTCATCATCACATGAAATAAAGTGAAGTCTCACCCGAGACATGTAAAGGGGTTGTAGGAACCAAGTTTTTGCAATGGGGGGGAGTGAGGAATTCAACATACTCATACTATGCATTATCCATTCATCTACTATGTGCATAGTTTATATTACTTACCCTTTAATATTTATGAAACGTACCATGTGTGCATCAATACTTTACTTGGCATTCATTCATTTATCAGTTACTTCAGTGTGCGACATTATGACAACATATATGAATAAAACATTCAGAATACTAAGCTTTCATCATCATTGCGCAATATCGATAACATATTCATAATAATAAATATCCATATTATCACACACATAGCATCACATCAAGACACAAGTTGTAATGTGGTTCACACCAATCTGGGCTACGTCCACAACAACTGGTTTCTTATATTAATCATGTATATTATCCTTCCAGTTGCACACTGCGCTTACAAAGATATGCAACAACAACCATTACTCAAACCTTCCTAGTTTTTATGTTGCAGTGCGAGCCTAACTCCTTAGTCATACGTTAAAAATATTCCTCCAGACTTCTCCAAAACTCGACTAACATAGAAGAACTCCACACCAAAAACTCTCATTTCTACCAAAAACCCATCACAATTTATAGTTTCACTAGGAATAAGCCTGTTACAATGTGGAAAAAACATCCTAACTACTTTCTTCATTTTGCGTGTTGACTCCCAAACATGCTTTGAATGATTTGTGAGTGTGTTTATCCTTTGCCAAAATTTCACGTGATTTGTTCCTATGCAATTCCCAAGACTTATCCAAAATGCTTGTTCAATAGGCTTGAAAATAGAATTAATCAAGCTTTGAAATGTTGAAGGTGCATTAGTAATTCCAAATGGCATAACCAAAAGCTCATAATGGACTTCATGTGTTCTACAAGTTGTTTTGGGAATGTCTTCCTGCCTCATTCTGATTTGATGATATCTCGAATGAAGATCTAACTTAGTAAAGAAAATCGATCCATGCAATTCATCAATGATAGGAATAGGAAACTTATCTTTGATGGTCATTTTGTTGAGTAGTCTATAATTTGGACACATGCACCATGAACCATCTTTTTTTGTAACCATCACCATTGGTGAAGAGAAATAAATTTGTCTAGGTTTAATGATGTCAGTCTCTAACATTTCTTGGATCATATGCTCAATCTCACTATTTTGTGCATATGGATACCTATAAGGCCTAATGTTAGGTGGTACACTTCATGGTTGCAAATAAATAGCATGGTCATGCTCTCGAGCAGGTGGGATACCCTTAGGAATTTCTCCAAATACTTTGGAATTATTTTTAATAACTATTTGGATATTGAATGGAGAAAAGGATATATATATATTTGAACATCTAGTGGGAATAATTGTGCAATTACACCATGGTGTCCCTTTTTGAGTAATGTTTTCTTGCTATTAGATCTTATCACCTTAGAGGATTTCCCTTAGATACCTATAAGCTCAATTTCCTTGCCATTTGAGGAAAATATCATGAAAATATCTTGAAACTTAAGGGCCATTGTTCCCAATGATTGTAACCATTGGACCCCTAATACAACATCAGAACCACCCGTTTGGATGGAAATCATGGGACTATACAAAAAATACTCCCCCATATTTATCTTAATACTATGGCACTTCCTAGAACAATTTATCTTATCTCCATATGCAATCATTACTTGAAATTTTGGTGTTGGATATACAAAGCAATTGAGATCTTTTGCTAATTTGTAATTGATGAAGTTATGGGTACTACTAGAATCAATCAACATTGTTACCTTTTTATTTTTTGTGTATCCTTGTATCTTGAGGGTTTGTGGAGTATTGATGTTGCCCAATTGATGACAATATATCATTGGAGTAACATCTTATAAAACTAAATCTCGTGATGGTTCCAATTATCAATCTTCTTCCTCTTCACAATTTATGTAGAATAATTTATTCTCACTACATTTATGCCCCTTACTATACTTGCTATCACAATCGAAACATAGTCCCTTTTCTCTTCTTTCATCCATTTGTTGAGGTGTCAACCTTGTCACACAATTGAGGTTAGGAGAGGAAATATGGTTCTCTCTATATTTGTTAGAGGCCACCCTTCTAGTAGCCATATTTTTGTTTTCCACTTTCCTTTCCATAATGAAAGCTTGATCTAGGGATTTAGGTTCAAATAGATGCACCTCATGTTGAATGTTCTCTTTTGAAGTGAGAATAAAGAGATTTAACAAATTATCCTCAAGAATGTTCTTTACCATGAGACTAAGATTTTGGAATTGTTGAATGTGCTCTGTAATTGGACCTTTTTTTCCGAAGATTTATCAGTTGACTAAATAAGGTATTTCTCTTAATATCTCCATAATGTGATATGAATTCATCAATAAAAACAGACCGAGAGATAATGCAACTTAAGTACAATATAATATGCATATTAAAGGAGCAACGACGCCTGTGGCTAGAGATGAGGACTTCATAGCTCGAGCAACAACTTCAAGATCTTCGAAACTCAGTTAGGAGTACAATAAGAGTATAACACTCACTACCCTGAGGTCTTCGACATGCTGTCAGGGAAAGATTGTAGGATCTCTATCATCAGGCACATAACTCCATTGATTTTGAATCTGAACTTGACTGGACTCTCAGGATGGACGACTCATAAAAGTCAAGAGATAAACTGCAGAATGGTCGACTCAATTTGGATAAAACCTCCCTTGGAAAAAAGCAAGACGAAATGATGAGACTCGGGAAACATATATTTGACATAAGTATGTGATACAAGAGGCATCACAAACTCTCCATATGTTTGGAAGAGTAACCAAATGGAGGAGGACACAACTCTATGTAATGAGAACAACTTCCTAAGGTCATACTAGATCCCAATGCTTGACGAACAAACGAAAGGATGTGCTTTGTCCAAGGTCGACTATCTTTCTTCCGATAAAAGAGAATGTATATCCCATCCCCTCTTTTTGGAATATTTGATTTTTTTTTGTCTTTTTCAAATTTTTTAATGAGCTTGAAAAAGAAGAAAATAATGTTACGTTACAAAGGAGGAACGAGTGTTGCAGGAAATAAAACTAGTTCCAAGTGCATGGAAAATACTGATGCTAAGCACAAGGAGACATGTGCAGGATAAGGACACTTGGGAAAATTACTCCATGGGTCAAGGTGTCAGATCACGAGGGAAAAATTACTACAAGGCTTGCATTTAAGGAATGCTTTGAAGGTTTAGTTAAATAGAAACATGAAGCCAACACTAGGCCAAAGACGCAAGGATGATACATGCAATGTGATTAGCTATGACACAAGAAGACTCCTTCCATGTTGATTTTTATGAGCCTAGAGAAGGTAAGCTCCATGGTTTTTCATGTTTAGAGAGTCTGAAAAACACTAAAAGAAGACTCCAGAGTGTTCATTTTTCATAATTGGTCCAGTCAGTTCAAAAAAGGGTTAAACTTATAACTAAAGGAAGTCTCTCCAAAACCATTTTAATGAGTGTGACAAAGACAATATCACTTAACTATCTTTTCAATTTTAAAGAGTCTGAAAAGAGCTTAACTATGGACTCACATCGTTTTTCTAAGTTTAGTATCCTTAGCTCGAAAAAGTATAAAATATAACTTAGGAGAACTCTCCTGGAGAGACATGTCGCTCGAGGCGTACATTTTTCTTGGATAATCTATTGTCCAGAAAAAGGGTTAAAATTAGTCCAAATAGATATTCTTTCTGAACCAATTAATGAGTGTGAAAGGAACAAGGTCACTCGATGATCTTTTCATATTTAGGGAGTCTGAAAATAGCTTAAATATGGACTCCGGGGTGGTTGTTTTTTTGTAGATAATCTCCCAGGCCCGAAAAAGAGATAAACCAAAACCAAGGAGAATGGCCATTTTTTGAAAATTTAGTCCCTCGGGCCTGAAAAAGGGATAAAATTACACTTGAGAATACTCTCCTATTGAACCGAAGCTCCCAGGGCATACCTTTATTCGTGAATTAATTGCCCAGACCAAAAAATGGGTAAACTATCATCAGACAGATGTGCCTTCAAATTTTAGTTTGACGAGCGTGAAAGGAAACAAGATCGATCGAAAATATTTTAAATTTTAGAGAGTCTAAAAAGGGATTAAAGAAGACTCTAGGGGGGGCTTCTTTTCTTAAATAATCTAAATGAGGCCGAAAAGAATAAATAATGTCCCATTAGATATCGCTTTCAAAATTTAAGTGAGCCTGAAAGACAACAAACCATGCTCATAGGGAGTCCCTTGGGTATCATCCAGAAAATATGAAGAAGAATGGGGCTTCGATATACAATCATTGCGGGACTAAAAGGACTCCCAATCCTATGGATAAAACTCATAACATGGATGCCAAAATGCATTAAATGATCTACCTAGGGAATCCATGTAAAGGAAGGCTCTACCACCTAACAACAACACTTCTAAAGAAGCATAGAAGGTTATGTGTCACACTTCGGTGGGATGGATCCTGTGGCAAAGAGAAAAAGTCAAAAATATGAAAAATTCAAGGTGGTGAGAACCTAACTTATATGCAAATGTCAAAAAAAACTTTTACCATGGGATGATATGAGTGTAACTCATCTCATAAAAACACCAAACCAAAAAGAACAAGTACATTAGAACAACCCACAAATCACTTCAAAAAGAATTACATGTACCCATCAGGCCAAGGAAAGGGAAACAGAGGACCACATTGGGGCAAAAAAGGCCAAAACATTCTATAAATAGAGGTAGAAAGCTAATTAAACCCATTGTAATTTGGAAAATAACCAAAAAGTTAAAAAAACCTTTTCTTCAAACCGTGAATTCAAGGAGTTACGGTGGATGAAAGATCCTCAAACCTGAACCAAGTAAGTACAAATGACAGTTTCTTTCATTTTCATCTATTATTTGTTGCTTAATTTATTGTTTAGAGGGTGTGCACCCTTGTAAAAGGATCGGGCCTGCATGTACGCGGGTTTTCCATGCCCAACACATGTATGTATGCAATCAAAGTAACACTTAGCCTGCGTACATACGCGATTGTCTTAAAGGCATCCCGCATACAAATTTTATCTTTCAAAAAATATGAAATAAGGGGATAACCTCACAAAATTTGTGCAATAGAATGTATCTTCATTGGCGAGAAAGGGAACATGAAAAGCTATATTTCTTGGTAGAGGAGGATCCAGGGGGCATTTCCATGCTTAAGAAGTGTGGTATGTGGAAAATGTTTTAGTGTCCATTCATGAGGGCACAACCCAGACTACTAAACCACTTGATAGAGTATTGTCATCCAGATGCAGAGGCCTTCATGGTGGAGGGCCAATCATTGACTCCAATAATGGAGGATATTTACTTCTTGACCAGCCTCTCTAGGAGGGGAGAACCGATCAACTTGATGACCTTTCCTCCAAGACCACATAATATATAGGATTATATCGAGATGTATTGTGAGGCCAACACTGAGAAAGTAGGATATCAGGTGCCAATTCACAAGATCACTAGCCTCAATCTTTGGATAGTTCTCTACATGATTGGGTGGATCACGGGATCTGAAACACTTCATCATGCTTCATGTGCACAGATCCATTATGTAGCTCAGTGTCTAGACACCACTATTTTTTACTGGAGCACTAACATGCTCACATACATGAAAAAACAACTGATAGACTTTCGAAGAAGAATGTGTTAGAAAAACAGGATCGAGGAGAAATAAAATAAAAACAAATGCATAAATAAAACATAGAAGATACACAATACAATAGAGACATAGATATATGTGGTTCACCCAGTGTTGGATACGTCCACTAAAAAAATTTCTAGGTCCTTGATACAGGAGCATAACTCCACCTCAACACGTGCCAGTCAGATTTCACGCATGGTGCGCATTCAAGGAAGGGAGAGGCACTGCCCTCTCATTTTTCCTCGAGAATCCAAGGCGTGATCCAGAAATTTAATGAGGAAAAGCTGGAAGAGACAAATTGTACCTTCACACAAGATGGAGATAAGGTAGTCATTAAGTGGTTGATGATAGAAGGGATCTGCATCCAATTTGGAGCATATTTCCATCATTAATTTGCCCTTTTGATAAGCATTTTTAATGGTTATTTGACACCACTAGTTTAGCTTGCGAGGAAAGCTCGTTGAGCCCCTCTTGTATAAATATTTGTATTGTATTCCATATGGAGATTGTTGAAGTTGGTTGTTGTAGGGTTGTAAGGGGAGAGCCAAGACTCAATTGCAGTCCGGACTCAAACAAATTGTAATTTGACATTCCACCATTAATAGAAAATGACAGTTTTTCCTGTTTAAATTTATGTGTAATGGATTCTATGTTATGAATGTCATTTACATGTCTTTGAATTGTAGATGAATGTTATAAATCGTCTGTAGGGATAGAGATACATTTTTCTATCCACGAGTGTGTTGAGTTAAGTCTGGTTATCTAGGATAAGCGCAAGGAGTGTGCGACAGAGGGTGGAAAATATGTAAGTCGACGCAAGGAGTGCATGTCTGAACTCAGTGGAGTTAAAAGAGAGACTGATAGGAGGGTATACTAGGTTAATTCACAGACTCGGGGAGAAATTTCAAGGTGGTTAAGTAACTTGGAAAGAAAGACTGTGTGGGAAAAAACATAGTTTAGAGTTACTAAACACTCTGGAATACACTACCATGAGGGCATTGATTTGGTGTGGATATGCACACTACCGACATTCATAAGTGTTGGAACCCTTAAGAGAATCCCAGAATTGTTGAAAATTCTGAGGAAGGAAGGCTTTGCAAGAGTGCATTGACATAGGAAAGGAGATGCCTTAAGATGCTCGGATAGGCTAAGGGAGAAGCCGTCGAGAAGCTTAGTTGAGAGGAAGGAGTGCGCTGAGGAGACTGTAAGTCCATGTTACAAGCTCAAGAGGAAGAGCGATTAACTGCCATGAGGGGAAGGGGAAGTCCACTAAAGGACGCAGAGGAACTGGGAACCTTGAAGGTTTCCAAGCTTAGCAAAGTTGCAGAAGAGTTTGCATAGAACTCTGCAAGGAGTGCAGAAGGAGTTCGAGAACAACTTAAGTCTTGAAGGGGAAAATTGCACTAAGTGTGCAAAGGATTCAAGGACTTGTCAAAGTCCCTAAGACAGTGAAATCGTCCATCATTGGGAGAGACAAGTGGCATAAGATCGAGAAGTTCGGGAGTAGGAACTTCATAAGGTTTTCCAGGGGAAAACAAAATATCTTCGCGAAGTTGCAGGGCATGAAGTGATTATGGACCATTGGATTCGGAAGGACACATGGTAGAGATCCGTGTATTTTGGAGGAGAAACCCTTCGGAAAAAATTCAAGAGGAGGATACCCGAAGAGCTGAGAGTCGAAGTAATCTTGGTCATCCATCGAGACAGGATGCGTGGTGAAAGATCAACACTTTGTTGAATCGCAAAACGGGAGAAGCAGAGTTGAGGGAAGAGAGGAATCATAAGTCCAAACTCGCAAGTTGATAACAGTTGTTAATCGTGAGAGGAACGTGGACCATAGATTTGGTCCTGGATATTTCACGATTCAGAAGTCGAGGAAAGGGAACAAGAAGTTCGCAAAAGCTTCGAAGCATGAAGTCGCAAAGGGAGCTGACTCACAATCAAAGTCCATGGTCATATCAAGGAGGGATCCTAGAATAGAGAGCTATAATTTTTAATGGTGTTAAATTTGGGAAGCGCTAAGGAGAGGGTATGCGGGTACCACATAACCTATGCCAGAAAAGGGAAGGACATGTGATAGATTTTTCAGGTTCCAGAGAAAGGACCCAAAGAGTCGCTCTGACTCAGTATCTCAAACGATCCAAGATTGGGAGGTCGAGAAACCCTTTGGAGGGAAGGGGGGTTGCGCCAGGAGTGGTATCAAAGATTGTTTTTTCTATATATCGTAGGCAAAGGGAATATCAAAGCTAATGCAAAATTGACTTCTGTAGGAAAGAGAGACATAGTGCTATGCTCTGTTGAAGATGTTGCAGGGGTGTGCAGCAGATGTTAAACAACCAGGTGGGTTGTAGGTGAAGCAAGATGGTCGTTGGGAGTCATGAGTACGATCAAGGGAAAGTCTGCTCATAGAAGAGAAAAGCGTAGATGGACAAGGAGCTCAATGAAATATGAGCCCAGATGGAGAGGCTAGCATTCAAGATGCAGAAGGAGGAAAAGGTGTGTTAGAGGTATGAATGGCCCTTGAATACGAAAACTAAGTGGCATGCTCATAAGTTGTTGGCCAGAGGGAAGCAATAGATGTTAAAAATGTGGTTGAGGCAGGCTAAAGCCCTCAGTCATAAGGGAAATAGATCTGGAAAGGGTCTCGTAGATTGCCAGGTGGGAAATGTGAAGAGGTCAGTGGATCTCATGGACTGCCAGGTGGGCAGAGGAGACATCCCAGATTTCCAGGTGGGCAAGGGAGAAGACATGAGCTTAGTTTAGAGTTCCCGTCAGTTGGGGAAGCTGACATAGGAAGAGGAGGCAGAAGGAAGACCTCACTCAGAGGAAGATTCGCATGGAGTTGCAAACCATGTGAATGAAGACGATGAGAAGTTAACAACTTCCACCATTGAAGAGTGGGATCAAAGGACCATTCTGATCATTGGGGGAGTCGAGATATTCCTACCAAATCACTGAGGAAAGGCTAACACAGACGTTGTGGGTGCAACAACGGGACAACAAGATAATATTATCGTGAAGGAGGAGGAATAGATACTGAAATCTATCCCAACAGAAGAACGCCCAGTTGAATTACTCACTCAATGGGAGTTGGATTTAAAGGCATTGGAGGGTTGGTTGGACAATACAGAACTAGAAGGTGGCTGCCATAAGATAGTCATGCCAGGGGAAATACACTAGCAGAAGGAGCAGCTTGAGGAAGCTGGAAAGGAACCGGTCGAAAAACTGACAGGAGTTAATCTGTCAAAAGTAATAGCTGAGAAGGAGCCCAATGATGAGGAGACTGTAGAAGCGGAGGTTGCAACAGAATGGAATGTTAAATCCACAAGAGGTGGAGAAGATAACATGGGAGATCAATGTGATTTACCCATGGACAAGGAAGAAGTGCAGCAAGCTAGTCTGCAATAGGAGAGTCAGTTGATGGAGCAGCGGGACGAGGCGGTTGAGGAGATAAGGAATTTGATGTTGGATTCGACAGAAGAATTGGTTAGTACGAGGAATTTGGACAGAAAGAAACCTGCACAAGCAACGAGGATGATGCAGGAGCAGAGGCAGTGAAGCAAAGGAGTCGAGTGACAAATCCAAGAGAAAGTTTGGGATCTAAGAGGATTTCAACCACACTGTAAATCTCATGAGCAGGAGCTCATGATCTTCGTAGCCGTGGAGTATGATGTAGGAGCATCACTCCACCTCAGCATGCGCCAGTCATATTTCACGCATGGTGCGCATTCAATGAAGGGAGAGGCACCACCCTCTCATTTTGCCTTGAGAATCCAAGGCGTGATCTAGACATTTAATGAGGACAAGCTCGAAGAGCCAAATTGTGCATTTGTACAAGCTAGATATAAGGTCTCCATTAAGTGGTTGATGACAGAAGAGATTTGCATCCGATTTGGAGAAGATTTCCATCATTAATTTGCCCTTTCGATAGGCATTTTGAATGGTGATTTGACACCACTAGTTTAGCTTGCGAGGGAAGCTCGTTGAGACTCTCTTGTATAAATATTTGTATTGTATGCCCGATGGAGGTTGTTGAAGTTGGTTGTTGTAGGGTTGTAATGGGAGATCCAAGACTCAGTTTTAGTCCAGACTCAAACAAATTGTAATTTGACATTCCACCATTAATAGAAAATCATTGTTTTTCCTGTTTTAAATTTTTGTGTAATGGAATCTATGTTATGAATGTCATTTACATGTCTTTGAATTGTAGATGAATGTTATAAATCGTCTGCAGGGATAGAGATACAATTTTCTATCCGTGAGTGTGTTGAGTTAAGTCTAGTTCTCTAGGCTAAGTGCAAGAAGTGCGTGATAGAGGGTCGAAACTCTGTAAGCCGATGCATGGAGTGCATGTCTGAACTCAGTGGAGTCAAAAGAGAGAATTCCAGGAGGGCATACCAGGTTAATTCACATACTCAGGGAGAAATTTCAAGGTGGTTAAGTACCTTGGAAAGAAATACTGTGTGGGAGAAAGAACAGTTCAGAGTTATTGAACACTCTGGAATACTCTGCTAGGAGGGCATCGAGTTGGTGTGGAGACACACGCTATCGACACATTCAGAAGTGTTGGAACCCTTAAGAGAATCCCAGAATTTATGAACATTCTGAGGAAGGAAAGATTTGCAAGAGTGCATCGACAAAGGAAAGGAGATGCCTTAAGATGCTCAGATAGGCTAAGGGAGAATCCGTCAAGAAGCTTAGCTGAGCGCAAGGAGTGTGCCAAGGAGACTGTAATTCCATCTTACAAGCTCAGGAGGAGGATCTATTAACTTCCAGGAGGGCAAGGGGAAGTCCACTGAAAGTGGAGGAAATGGGAACCTTGGAGGTTTTCAAGCCGATAAAATTCGAAGAAGAGTCTGTGTAGAACTCTGAAAGGAGTGCAAAAGGAGTTCGAGAACAGCCTAAGTCTCAAAGGGGAAAATTGCACTAAGTGTGCAAAGGATTCAAGGACATTCCAAAGTCTCGAAGACAGTGAAATCATCCATCGTCGGGTGAGACAAGTGGTAGAAGATCGAGAAGTTCGATAGTAGGAACAAAATATCTTTGTGAAGTCGTAGGGTGCAAAGTGATTCTGGACCGTTGGATTCAAAAGGACACGTGGTAGAGATCTACGTATTTCGGAGGAGAAACCCTTCAGAGAAAAGTCAGGAGGAGGATACCCAAAGATCTGAGAGTTGAAGTAATCTTGGTTTTCCATCGAGACAGGACGCGTGGCGAGAGATCAACACTTCGTTGAATCACAAAGAGGGAGAAGAAGAGTTGAGAGAAGAGATGACTTGCAAGTTCGAACTCGCGAGTTGATCACAGTCGTTAATCACCATAGGTACGTTGATCGTAGATTTGGTCCCGAAGAGTTCACGATTCGGAAGTCGGGGAAAGGGAACAAGTAGTTCACAAAATCTTCGAAGCACAAAGTCACAAAGGGAGATGACTCATGATCGAAGTACATGGTCACATCAAGGAGGGATCCTAGCATAGAGAGCTAGCATTGTTGGCATTAAATTTGGGAAGTGCTAAGGAGAGGGTCCACGGGTACCACATAACCTGCACCAGAAAAGGGAAGGACCTCTTATGAGTTTCCGGGTTCCAGAGAAAGGACCCAAGGAGTCATTCCAACTCAGTATCTCAAATGATACAAGACCAGGAGGTCGATCAACCCTTTGGAGGAAACGGGGTTTGCGCCAGTCCTTCCTTTTTATTATCCAACAAATGAAGGGATACAACCTATATCACACCCAATGTAACTTCCTCTTCTTTCTCTCAGAGTCTCCTCTCTCATAATACAATATTTGCAATGATACATAGCCACAATAAAATTCCCTCATAAAACAGGGTTTCCTTCTAGGTTTAAAAAACCCTAACATAACTTCTATCGTCATATCTACAACCTTATAATGAACATTTTATATTTACTATGAAATTACAATATGCATTTACAAGAAATTTTTTCCTTTGGATGCCCCCAGACCCTCCGACTGGGGGGATGAGCCCCTCAAACCCCACAGAGGGGGAAAGCCCCCCTGTAAACCCCCTATGTGGAGGGTTGTATAGTATCCCAGGGTGTACATTATTCATGGGGTATAAACACGGTTGAAAACAAAAACCTATGAAACAAGAAAATAATCAGACTCCACAACCAACAATCTCCCACTGAGAGACTGATCACAAAAACTCCATTATTGTTTTACCTGTTGGACTATACTCCACCATGGACCTAGAAAATTTATCATCTTCACCTTCATGCTTGAAGACCAACTGAAACTAAGTAGGAACTCAGTTTCTCCCTGGTTACTCCCTTTGTTAACATGTTTGCAGTATTCTGGCTAGTGTCTATCTTTTCCAACTTCAAATGTTTGTCTTCCAAGATGGATCGTATGAAATGGTACCTGAGATGTATATGCTTAGTATTCGAATGGAAGGATGAGTTCTTTGCAATATGAATGGAAATTTCATTGTCACAGTACAACTTGTTATTCTCTTTCTTCTTTCCCAATTCATCCATAAACCTCTGTAACCAAATCCTTTCTTTACTATCCTCTATAGCAGCAACATATTATGCTTATGTTGTTGAAAGTGCAACAACATTTTGTAGTTTTTAAATCTAACTTATTGTTGTTCCACCTATAGTAAAAACATATCATGTGGTGCTCCCCCTGCTATCTTTATCACCTTCCATATATGAATCAATATATCCCTGTAGAACAGTGTCTGAAGCCCCAAAACATAATGCATGAGTAGAAGTACCTCTCAAATACCTGAGAATCCACTTTACTGCCTTCCAATGTTATTTATGGATTGTTCATATACCTGCTCACAAATCCCATTGCATGTGCAATATCTGGTCTTTTGCAAACCATCGCATACATCAAGCTTCCAATTGTTGTTGAATAAGGGACCCTGGACATGTATTTTATATCCTCCTATGTCTTGGGACACATTTCTTTAATTAATTTGAAATAGATGGCCAAAGGTGTACTAACTGGTTTTTCATTCTTCATTCTAAACCTCTCCAACACCTTCTCTCTATACTAACCCTGAGACAATGTCAATTTGTGATTTTTCCTGTCTCTTCTTATTCTCATACCAAGGATTTTCTTTGCAACACCCAAATCCTTCATTGCAAATAAATTATCCAATTTATTATTGAGCACATTTATATCCTGCATATTAGACTCTGCAACAAGCATGTCATCTACATACAATAGCAAGATAATATAACTTCCAATTTCTAGCCTTTTAAAATAAACACAATGATCAAAATGGCATCTACTGTAACCGTGTTCTATCATAAACTTGTCAAACTCCAAATACCACTTCCTTGGAGTTTTCTTTAGGCCATACAATATCTTCTTCAACCTACATACCAAATTATCCTTCTATTTGACCTCATACCCCTATGGTTGTTGCATATAAATCTCTTCCTCCAAATCCCCATGGAGAAAAATTGTTTTTACATCTAACTGTTCAAAATGAAAATTTTATACTGCCACAAGACTTAAAATAGTCCTAATTGAAGTCATCTTAACAACAGGAGAAAATAATTCATCAAAAACTATACATTTACTTTGTGCAAACCCCTTTACAACAAGTCTAGCCTTGTGCCTTTTTTTTCCTCCATATTCTTCCTTCAACCTGTAAAACCATTTATTCTACAATGCTCTATTTCCTGGAGGCAACTGAACCATGTCCCAAGTATGGTTATTTACCAAGGAATCAATTTCCTCTTTCATGCCTTGCTCCCACTTATTTTTAGTGTCTACCTACATTTCCTCTTCATAAAATTTTGGTTCACCAAAATCAATCAACAATAAATAATACAATGAAGGAGAGTATTGTTCAGAGAGTCTACTTAACCTGATAGATATTCTAATAAAACTTGCAGGAGTTTGAGGTACATGTTGCTCTTATTTTTGTACATTTTTATTTTCTGATACCTTTGGAATTTATTTTTCAGTGATCTCATCAAGCACTACGTATTCTGCTTTTTCTTGTTCCTGATTATTTCATGTTGGAATACTGAGAGGGTGGGGGTGAATCAATATTACCCTTTTTAACAATTAGCAGTTACTTTTTATATTTTATTGATTACCACAATGAATCAACAATGAATTGTATGCAAAATCAATAATATAAATATATTTAACATCAATTACAAGGTTTTATAAATAATAGTGAAGGACACCGATCCTCTTTAGAGCACCAACTCTAGGAGACACATATCCCCTTTTTTCAGGGCACCAACCCTAGGAAGCACCTACTCCCTCATCTTTAGGGCACAAACCCTAGGAAGCACCAACTCCCTTGTATTTAGGGCACCAACCGTAGGAATGACCAACTCCCTTGTATTTAGGACACCAACCCTAAGAAGCTCCAACTCCCTTATCTTTTACAATTTTCTTAGTAAGAATATGAATCCTTCCATGCTCCTCCCTTCCACCCTCACTTCATAAGAACCATCAGTTCTTCTTCTTGGACTTTGCTTCTGCTTTGATCTTCTTATATGGACTGCAAAGACACTTTATTCTCACTACTCTTTTTCATTTATATACTCTTCCAACTGGTGGGAGCTATGAAACATTTTGTCCCTTTGTTTAGACCATCTCACCTCTTCATTAACAATAATCTCGTTTGTTTTTCTTTATTCAAATATTATCAAGAAGCCTTTTCAATTTAACGAAAATGATTTTCATTAATCGATCACAGGTATGGATCAATTTTATTGAACTTAATTTCATGTCTTTGCAAATATTGCAGAAATCAAATTCTGTAGAGGCGCTTCCTTCAATCCATTTACATATGACCATAGGCGCAGGACCACGAGATTATTAATTTAAGCATTGCCTCTTCTTTCACCCTTTGTTTCTTTATTCCATACAACCATAGGTGGTGACCAGGCGCTAATCCAAGCGAGTGCTTGATCACTTATCAAAATCAATAATCACATTTTAATGTCACGATGAGATGGACAGTTCTCATTTACTTTGAAACTTCGGTTATTCGTGGCTCCTGAATTCTGGAGTAGAAATTCCTCCAGAGTGATTACCTATTGAATAAGTCATAAAGCGGTGGTGATAGCTTGTTGTCAGTTAACACCTCCACTTACGATATCCTTCCACTATGCTTGATCATCGGTTGAGAACGCTCCTGAAGTAGATCAACGATTAGCGTTGACTTTGTCCTTCGCCTCTTCGAGTGATTTCTCCTTCACAGTGCTTCAATCTTCCAGAGTTTGTTTGTCGAAGTAGATCGAACGATTGGATGTTATTTTCATGATGAACGGTTCTCGTTCATTTTGAAACTTCGGGACTTCGGTTATTTTTTGGTGGTGAAACTGCTGAAGTACAAACTCTCAGAGTGATGTAAATTGCTAACATCACTAGTTGACGTGGCACTGACTGAGTGGATGCCACATGTTCGACAACATAGGTATTTCAATAGAGGACGAACGCCTTCAGTAACCACTCACATAACCAGATAAAAGATCAACACATCGATGTTTTCACGTGGTAAAACCCCTATGGGGAAACATCCACAACCCCATCCAACGTGACCACTTGGAGAAGTTTATTAATGCAAAAGACAAATATTACAAAGATATTTTACAAGAGAGTTTCTCACAATCGATGATCAGAAAATGACCCTCCATGCTCTTTAAATAGAGATCATGGACCAATTGGGTGTTAAGACACAAATCAATGGTCATTAACATCGAGGAGAGTATGAACCGTCAGATCACTCTATGTCAGGAACATATCGTGACCATCAGATGTCCTAACTACAAATGCATACTAAGAAACACACTAAGAAGCACACTTTTACCTAAGGACACATTAGACCAAGTAGTTCTTAACTAACTCCTAAGTGTCTAAATATTCTAACATCCCCCCTTAAGAACAACTTGGGATAGGATTGAAGGATTTACAATGTTGACAAAATAGGAGAAGAAATGAGGCATTAGAGCCTATCCCCCCTTAATGACAACTTCCTGAACTCCTAACATAGATCGAAGTTTGGAAAACTTTGCTTCTATAAGAGACTGTGAAAATGTTTGCAACTTTATCTTTTGTAGGGAAAAAGAGCACTTCAATAACTTGATCATGAATGATCTTTCTGATGAAGTGCATGTGTAGCTCGATGTTCTTGTTGCGCTAATGTTGAACTGGGTATTTAGCGAGCTTGATGGAACTTTGATTATCACACCAAAGGCTAGTTGGATGATGTTGCTTGAATCCAAACTTTGAAAGGATCTGTCGAAGCCAAAAGGACTCATGACTTGCATTTCCAGTTGCTCGGTACTCTGCTTCTGCTGAAGAAAGTGCAATAACCTGTTGTTTCTTACAGGACCAAGTGACAGGTCCTGAACCAAGGCTGAAAACATAAACTGCAGTAGACTTCTGATCATCAGGGTCATCGGCCCAATCTGAATTAGTGAAACCAACAAATAAAGGAGTCCCCCATGAACTGTAATGTATCCCGAACTGAAATGTACCACGGACATAGAGAAGTGTCATTTTAGCTGCTTTCCAATGGCTTTCATGGGGTCTTGGCATATATCGGGCAACAAGACCAACAATAAAAGAAATATCAGGATGGGTATGAGTCAAGTATAAGAGGCTGCCAACTAACTGACGGTATAGGGTGGCATCAACTTCAGGAGAAGTATAGGTGGCAATAATATTGAATCCAGAATGGAAGGGAGAAGGGGATGGTTTACAATAATCCATGTGAAAGCGACGAAGAAGGTCACAAGCATACTTAGACTGGGAAAGAAAAATTCCTTCATTGGTTTGCAAAACTTGGAGGCCAAGTAAATAGTTCAAAAACCTAAGTCTTTCATGTCAAATATCTTCTTAAGGATGGTTTTCACATGGTTTAAAAGTTTTGAGTTAATACAAGTAAGAATAAGGTCATCAACATAAAGGAAAAGGATTATGAGATGGCTTCCTACTTTCTTGGTATAGACATTAGGATTAGAATGGCATCTAGAGAATCCAGTGTCAATAAGAAAGTTGTCCATTTTGGCATACCAAGCTCGGGGAGCTTGCTTAAGACCATAAAGAGATTTCTTAAGGTGAAATACAAGGTTAGAGTCATTCTAGACATATCCAGGAGGTTGTTCCATGTAGATTTATTCTTGCAAATATCCATTCAAGAAGGAGGATTTAAGAACAAGGTGGATGGAATTCATTTTGGCTACATGGGAAAAGGTTTCATTATAGTCAATTCCTTCAAATTGGGAAAATACTTTGGCAACTAACCGAGCCTTGTGTCTTTCAACACTTCCATATGATGCATACTTAGTTATGTAGACCCATTTACATCTGATAAGTTTTATTCCTTTTGGAAGAGGTACAAGATCCCAAGTATTGTTTGTCATTAAAGAACGATACTCTTCATTCATTGTTGTATCCCAATCTGGATGACCTGAAGCTTCTACAAATGTTTATGGATAATGAGTCTATGAAACTTGAGCCAAAAGAGAAGAGGCTCGTTGGAACTGTGAACATGTTCGACACTAATCTAAAGGATCACCAACAAGACAACCAACTTCTTCTCGTGTTGAACGAACCCATCTAGGAAGCGGTGGAACTGGTGCGAGTTCAGGTTCAAAGGACTCATCTGGAGGAAGGTGAGCAGGCAGAGGTGGATTTTCATCCTCACTGTCATCATTTGAAGAAGAAACTAGAATAGGAACAAAATAAGGCAAAAACGTCGAATATGGCTCACAGGCCGAAGAAGGCAAAACCATCAAATTAGGCTCGCAAGCCAAGAGATTTTCATCAAATTCAACATCTCTTCTAAGAATAATTTCATTACAATGTGATTGAAAAAGTATATAACCTTTGACATCTTCAGAATAACCAACAAATATAAACTTCTCACTTTTAGGCTACAATGCTTTCCTTTTCTCATTAGGAATGTGAGCCCATGCTATACTGCCAAATACACATAAGTGACTTACATCTGGTTTAATTTTAGGCCAAGCTTCTTGCGGTGTTATATTTTTAAGAGCCTTTGTGGGAGTGTGATTGACTATGTAATTTGCACAGTTGATTTCTTTCGCCCAATACTTTAGAATTAATCCATTAGATTGGATCATACAATTAGCCATTTCTTTTAATGTGCGGTTCTTTCTCTCAGCAACACCATTTTGTTGTGATGTATATGGAACAATGTGTTTCATTTGGATGCCTTGTGTTGTTAATGTTTATGCCATTATTATAGTTCTTTGTATTTCAATAGATAAGAGCATAATAAGATCAAGATCACTGAGAAATACACATTCACAAGAGACACAGTATTCATCCTGGGAAACCCTCTAGCGGAAGAAAACCCAGCAAAAACTTCCTTATCATAAATAGCTTATACAATGTTCAAGAGATAACTCAAACCAATATAGATAGTCCTCTCCAAGAGATGCGCCACTCTTCTCCCTCTCTCCAACTGGTAATTGCAGCTTCCCTCATAAGAGAATGAGCAAGTGAGTTGTGTGTTAGAAGTGAGGCGCTAGCCTCTTATTTATATCAAATTGGCACGTGTGAAAGGTCACAATCTGGCAAGGCCGACCTCTCACTCTAGGTGGGTAAACCCACCTTTAATTAATTCTGGGTCTTCCATTATAACTGCTGGGGCCGACTTCTTATTCTGCCCTTTGTAATTGTCCGATGACCAATCCGCAAAAGGGGATTTGGTCCTTATACAATTACCGACATGATTAATC
>ML779976.1:413193-427241 GCA_009831015.1 Picea engelmannii
TTCTAGATCTATGGCAAAAGATCCCTTCTCCTGCAAATACTCTTTAGGGTTTAACCATTAACCATATGTGAGTACATACCTTGGATAGCATTTGCAGGTAGTGGCTCCATCTGGTAGCAGCGGTAATCATTACCAAAAACTTCGAGTGATTGCAACTGGTTCTACGGCTGCAACTGCAACTGGTACTGCAACAGGTACTACAACTGCAATTGGTTCTAAGACTGCAACTTAGGGTTTTATGAGGAAACCCTAATTTTTCAAACTTCAAATTTTGAAATTCTGATCCAGGGGATAGGTGCGCTGAGCTGAGACGAGTTAGCTGGTGCAGTCGGAATTTTGAAAATCCAACTTTTACCCCCTCAAACTTGATCTGCGGATTTCTGGACTGGTGCTTCTGGTTTTCTGGTACTTCTGGTACTTCTGGTACACTAGTTTTCTGGTTTTCTGGTACTTTGTGAAACTAGGGTTTCACTTTTCGGAAGATCTAACCACTGAAAAGGTGCACTCTAAGTGCCAAAATGATCCTTGGGGGAGGGCGCATCTTTCCAGGAGGTTAGGGAGTTGAAAAGAGATACTTTTTCAAAACCCTAATTTTTGGGTACGGTAATAGTGACGTTTTTCCTCTTGCGAAATATGCTTCCTTCAGGTTGGCTCTAATACCATGTTAATGTTTATGCCATTATTATAGTTCTTTGCATTTCAATAGATAAGAGCATAATAAGATCAAGATCACTGAGAAATACACATTCACAAGAGACATAGTATTTATCCTGGGAAACCCTCTAGGGGAAGAAAACCCAGCAAAAACTTGCTTATCATAAATAGCTTATACAATGTTCAAGAGATAACTCAAACCAATATAGATAGTCCTCTCCAAGAGATGYGCCACTCTTCTCCCTCTCTCCAACTGGTAATTGCAGCTTGCCTCATAAGAGAATGAGCAAGTGAGTTGTGTGTTAGAAGTGAGGCGCTAGCCTCTTATTTATATCTAACTGGCACGTGTGAAAGGTCACAATCTAGCAGGGCCGACCTCTCACTCTGGGTGGGTAAACCCACCTTTAATTAGTTCTAGGTCTTCCATTATAACTGTTGGGGCCGACTTCTTATTCTGCCCTTTATAATTGTCCAATGACCAATCCGCAAAAGGGGATTTAGTCCTTATACAATTACCGACACGATTAATCCTCAATGGGGATTAATCCAATAACAATAATAATAATAATGACATGATTAATCTGCAATGGGGATTTAATCCAATAATAAAATAATAATAAGAATGCTCTTCGCAGTTACATTATTTCAACATGTGTAGTGCAGTAACTTGTAAAATTATTGTTCACATATTTGCCTCCATTATATGTTCTTAACTTTTGAATATTATGTCTAGATTGTTTTTCTACAAGGGCCTTGTATGCCAAAAACTTGTCAAAAACTTTGCTCTTAATTTTTAAAAAGTAAACCCAAGTACGTTTGGAAAAATCATCAATGAAAGTTAAGAAATACTTGCACCCATAAAAGGAAGGAGAAGAAAGTGTACCACACAAATCACTGTGAACAAGATGCAAAGGGCCCAAGGCATGCCAAGAGGCACGTTTGTCAAAACCGTCTCGATGATGTTTGTCGAGAATAGAACCAACACAAACACCATCTCTGCATGAAACAAGAGGAAGACTAGTCACCAAGGAATGAAGTAACTGACTCATCCTTGAGCATGCAAATGCTCCTCAGTCGATCATGAAGAACCAACTTCCGGTTCTTATTAGAGCTCTCGTACAACTTGCATAGAGATGCTCACATCTCGTATGCACAAGTCTTCCCAGTCAAGTGGGGAATAATGTGATCTCTCACAGTGTCACAAATGATCCTCTTTGCCTTGTTGTTCCTCCTGAACTCTGCCACCAAGACAAGAGCAGTGACAGGAATGGGAGGAACTGCCTCGACTATGCCCCATAGCTCGAGGTCCTCTAAGACAAAGACCATCCTCGCCTTCCAAGGCGACCAATTGCTAGCCCCGGCTAGCCTGTCCTCCACACGCATCTAAGACACTGACATGTCTGTCACACTGCGCTCACTCTGATACTCCAAGTGCAAAGGAACGCTGCCTCACTCTTGTCAACACAGATGTGAAAAGAGGCAAGCGAAACCCCGACCTCACTCTGAATCAATAGGTGTGAAAAGAGGTCGTACTCTACACCTCATTCCTGTCCACGCAAGTGTGAAAAGAGGCTGTCCACAAGTGTCAAAAATCAGCCCAACAAATGTGCCCACCACTGTCCACAAGCACTGTCAACTAGCTGTCCAAAATTTGCCTTGAGCTGTCCAACTGGCATTGAATGTGAGGTACCTTCAGATCTGAAGTTTACCCACTGTTTGGACTGAAAACTTCTTGTCCAAAACAGCCAATAGATCTGATATAAAACCTCACCAAACTGCCCACAAAAGTGCTCCAAAATCAGCAAGTCTAAGCCACCTTTGGCTCTGATACCATGTAGATTTTCTGAGGTCCTATGAGTTTGCCAACTGGGTCTGTCTTTGACCACAGATTGGCTCTAAGTTTCAACTGTATGGCTGTCTTCTTTTGCTGTTTTAGGACAGCAAACAGTCATCCAACTTTCTGCTCAATGTTTTGATGGTTAAGTGCTCTTTTAAGGTGCCCTTGCAAGTGTTTTCTTTACTCAATGTTAGCACATGCAATATAACTTAAAACAGATAACACTAACTCTAGATCTTTAACTTTAAAATGTCGATCTATACTTCTAAGCATGCATAAATTTGACATTGGTATTTTTGGTCAACATGACCCTGGATAAAACCCCCCCGAGGAAAACAGTTTGGGATATATGTCTATATAATGGGGAAATAGATGGTGGAATACAGCAAGTACAAAATATAGATGAACCTGTTACAATAGCAACTTGTCTCAAGCTGAAGTACAAGTCCAAACCAAGCAAGAGCGCCCTAGCATGGTGCGCCCCTCATAAATGCTGCCAAATCCACCAAAACTGCTGCAAGGAAGATATGCCTGTGCGTTGCGTTGGTGAGTAATTGCAGCGCTATTGTTATTGTGTTGGATCACTGGTTGGTGGTCCTCAACGAATTGGCTATTGGGCTGATTGCTGGGTCGAGATAAGTGCTTGAATGTTGTGTATCACACATGTTACAACATCGTGTAGCAGCCTACACTCTGTCTGAGGATGGGAACACTGCACATTGGTTGGCATTGCTACCTACAGCTATACGCCTCAGCCCATGCTCTTTGTTATGTATTACAGCTACCACAAGTTGGCAAATTCATATATGCATATTATATTGGTTACATTGGTCCTTTTTTTGGGAAGCCTTGGCTAGAATAAAACGATTTCCCCACTGATCTAAGTCTGCTTATAAATGCATATTGATGTCTACCTACAGCCATATGGTTGGGCATCTTGGTAAATAATGAATTAATTGCTGGTTTCTTGTAATTGGACACAGAGATGACTGTTGAATGAGTGCTGTGTAAGCACATTTAAACAAGGAAAAGAGTTTACTTTCAGCTGCCATTGTAATTGACCAATTGCTGGGTTGTATTTGGCACAGCAGTGTGCTAATATGCAGAGTATATTTTCAATGTTCCACCAACCGTAGGAAGCTCCAACTCCCTTATTCTTCATCCCACTTCTTAATGCAACATCTCTTTCTTTACTCCTTCCTCAACATTCTTTTAAAACCTTTTGAAAGAAAGCTTTGTCTTAACCTCTTTCACCAAACCAAAATAGAAAGGAAAACCTACCCAACAAACCCTAATAATCATTACTTCCAAATCCCACTTTGTACATCCATGCACTTTAACCATTGATATGAAACTTTAGGTGTGATAAGTAAACCATCTATCATCACTCAAATCTTCTCAAGGAATGGCGCCACCAAGTCAATCACCATGTTTTAAAGATTGCATAACTGATCACCCAAATTTATAGCAATCTTGAGATCTTCTAAGGATATTTAAAACTATAAACAAACCCACAAGCATTCACTTCAAGTAAATACTCCTCTCCGACATAGGTATCAAAACTTACTGGAATTCGTCATAATTACTATGAATCAAAAATGCTAGTCAATGCCATAGAAAATATGGAAGTAGTGCAACATGACAAAATAAAACAAATACTAGAAAATTCAACAACAACAGGGCACAAAATGAGATAAAGATATACAAATGCATGTACAAATCGATTTATTTTCTTGGAATTCTTATTTTTTCTTGTCTTTAACATACAAATCTCCCATAGCAATTTCGCCAGAGACTAGTTTTCCTTTAGCATATAGACTACTCAAAAATTTGACTATATTCTTTCTAGTTGAAGTTGGCAAAATATTGCCCAAGAATAGAATTTGAAGACTGGACTTGCATAAGCAACAGAAGAGCATTTTATGTACACCTTTCCTTGCAGCATAAAAAGAGTATTCCAAACATCTCTGCAACATGAGTCGTAGCCTGCCACAAATATATCTTGGAGCATCCCATATAAATGCAAGCTAGAAAATTGATCTCAATTCGAATGTGTGAGACCAAGCAATTATGCCAATTCATCATTGAATTTCCAATCAAGTAGTTCTGCCAAATAACATACTATTCTCTCTCGATGCACTTTTATAGAGAACCTGTTTCATTTTTTTTTAATTTTGATTTATGCCTAAAGATGTCATTCCTGAAATGGGAATTGGAAAATACATTTTCTATAATTTCTAAATAGAAATTGCTTTGGAAAGTCAAAAACCAAAATTTGGTAGAAATCTATTGGATGTTGTACAAGTTCTGATGCATGTCTGTTTAGTTATGTGCTTCCATAATCCATACTGTATTCCTCATTTGTTGAACTATCCTGAAGCCAGTTCTTTGCCTCTATATATTAAAGGATCAAACATTTCATTGGCTTGTGTAATGCACATAATTGAGTTTAAAAACCAATCATGACAAAACTTTGCAACAATGTCAAATGGCTCCCTCATTAAGCTAAAATATGAAGGAAAATGGCATCCCTCCATTAAGAATGGCATGAGGACACTGCTAAGAGTTGAATAAATTAATGGCAAGGCCCCACTAAGATGAGGTTGGAATTATGAGCCTCAATTCAATAGCAGACAACATTTCATATTTATATCATTATTCCTACTTAAACTCATTTAGTTGTTCCTAATTCCTTTGAAGGGATACCTAGGCTATTGCAACAGAATTTCTATATTACGACAGTGCATCAAATAGGATATCTCGAGGAGATGTCAGTCAAGTCTCAAAAGCTTAGAAAGAAAGGAAAATTTTGAAGATCTCTTGCTAAGTTACTGGCCTAGTGGAAAACCATTCCTAATTCCCCAAGCAAGGCTACTGCAGACCTATGAATCATCATTCCTATCTTCCTATGATGGGAAGCATGGCTAGTAAGAAACACCACAATATTCAGAGTTCAAAAGCCAGATCAGAAGACAACTTGCATAATTTTCCAAGTTGTGCTCGAGGAAATAATGGATGCATAATATAAGTGTAATTTTTTTTAGAAGTCTTTCTTCAAGAACTGAACTATGAAGGAGATGGAATTTTGGAAAAGCTTTTCTCTGCAACATCCACATTAATGGCCAACTAAGAACAGATCTAAATTATGAGTTATCTTAGTATGGAAACAATCTCCAGAATACTTATGAAGAACTTGCATGGCACTCAAAGAGAAATATGGGCAAATTTGGTGTAGAGAAAGCTATTAAAATTCGACTGGGGATGGGGTATTAACCTTTATCATAGGTCAATGGATGGCCAATAATACTGTGGTCAAAGCTACTAGCACTAGAAATGGGTCTCAAGTTGTTTCTAGTCATCGGAATTATTATGAACCTAAAGGCAACATCAAATGTCCTTGTGTGGGGGGGAACCCTTCTCTTGAGCGCAGAGCTTCTTGCATTAACACAATATCCCCAATCATACCTAATGAATTAACATAATGCATAAAGTTCAGAACAACAAGATGTGCAGCCATTTCAGGCAAAAGCATTTGTATTATATAACATGAAATAACAGATTAAAGAAAAGCACAATTTACAGTGTATGGGTTGATAAATCCTAGATGCTGACTTGCATGACTTCTAACAGTAATTTTTTTTGTCTTTTTCCAAAGCCAGTAAGTCAAAAAGTCCCCTTGACATCCAGATTTAAAATTCATTTCAAGTTGTATTCAATTAAATAAATACAGTAAATAATTTTTTCCAACTGTGATCTTTTTCAGCATCCTGAGGAATAAAGCAATTAAAGGGATTACCAGTTATTCATCCAAATTGGCCTACAAATTAGGTACGATAATATAAATTCCCACCACCTTGACATGTAATTTTTTAAAGAAGAGACCCAACTATGCAGTCAGCTTGATTCAAGACTGAAAAGGTGACCACCTAACTTTCTAACAAAACTAAGATGTTCAAAAAGGTTCCAGACACAAGCCAGTCCAAAAGCATTTATATCATGTAAATACTCATCTTGCCATGACTTCTGATAACCAAGGGGCCACTAGTGTGACTCAAAATTATTACTCAGTCATAAAAGTCACAAAAATAAAGGAGAATCCCAGAACATATAAATTTGATGGAAATTCAAAACGAAGATATATATATGAAAACAAATTGGATGGTGGAGATCTAAAAATTTTATAAGAGTCTCTCGATCTGTTCTCCTCTAGGCTCTTAACATTTAAATTTCTCATAAGAAATTCATACAAAACTACTATGTTGAAATTTGGCAAAATATTGCCTTGCTTTAAAGGTTCGTAGAACATACTTGCATGATGCATCAGCAACATGAATGTAGTTGATGTACATGGTTTCTTGCACCAACATGGAACCAACCCAAGGATTGAGCAATACAATGCAGATGCCTTCAGGAAAGACATAAAAGTTATAAATGAAAGCCAAGAAACTTAATTATGTTTTGATGTCAGTAATAGCGATCCTGAACCAGTATTTGACTCTAATTTCAAGCAAAACTCAAGCAAACTATACCTGAGAATTTTGTTCAGTAAATCTCTGCAGAGAAGTCTTAAATGACCTCGATGTTTATTTATGCTGTCATGTTTAATTGCAAAAAGCAAAACCAAAAAGCTACATTTCTAAAAGAAGAGAAACCTAAATTATGGTAACAAAATACAAATCCAAAATTGAAAAAGCCTCAACAGAACTCATGATAGCTTTGGCTCATGTTTGATTAGTTGGGTCTTTCCACATTGTACTCCTTGTTCCTTGAACTGTCTTACAATTTGGTTCTTTGCCTCTCTAACATTTCCTCTCTATCTATGAATCGTTCCAGCACCTCATTGTCTGGTATAATGCACTCCGTTGATTTTCCAAACCAATCATAACGGTGATTGGCAACATAGTCATAAATGGCATCCCTTAGCGGAGTTGGAATAAGTTGGAAACTGCTGAGAATTGAATAGGGTAGTGGCAAATATGACAAAACTTTCAATGCCGCTGTGAAAATACTACAAAATTAAAGTTAGTGCTATTCAATTGACAGAAAAACAAAAAATTAAACCAAGAATTCCATGTATTCTTCTCCCTTTGGATGCAAGATCATAAAACAGCAACATCCCTCTAAAATATCTAATTAATTTCACTTAATACAAAACAAGTTAGTACAACAATAAAAATTAAAGTTGAACCACAAGTTCTTCCAAACTTCCTGTCAAACACTCGAATGATGCTTGAAACAATACACTGAACAAATTTTGTAATAGTCAAATTAATTTATAAATGTTTTCCAGCGAACAATTCACATCAAAAGTTTCATTACAGATCAAAAAGTATTTGTCTGTTAGTTTGATTATAAACTTTTAATTCCTTTTTTCAAAAATAAAAAACATGAACATTTTGAATTTGTAAGGAAAATGAATCAATAAAGTTTCAAACATATCGAATAAGGGCTGCTTAGGGAGATGAAATTTTACCTAAATAATTTCATCAATACTCAAGCTTATAGTGATAGCATCATTTACCAATTGCACAAATTGACAACACAACTACTTGGCATCCTAATTCCAAATGACCAGCCACAGATCTGAGGTTCCATTCTCACCCATCTTTTTGGGAGGCTAACCATCGTATACAATGTAAATAGAACCTGTGACCTGGGGCTTGTTTCTGTACAGGAAACATTTATGGTATGGAAACAGTATGGAAATGCATGGGAAACATCTGGGAATCCTTTCGAAGAAATTTCCTGTATGGAAACGTCTAGGAAATGTTGTCCAACATGGAAAGGGAATTTTGGACTGTGAAGGCATTTTTTTTCTTCCATTAGGCAAAGGAGGCACCAGTACTTGGAAACTTTCAAAAAAATAATAAAACAATAAAGAAAAAACAATTTTAAAAACACAAAACTTTGAAAGTTCCATCCAATACATCTAATTGCACATCATATATACGTGTTTGTGTTTGTGTGTAATCCTCCCTACTCAAATTATACATCTATATAGAGAGATATGTTGTTTCCCCATTTCCCTAAAGTTTGGAACTCCCATTTCCAATACTGCCACTATATTCAAAATCCATACATTTCCTCATTACAGGTGACATAGGTTTCATCCAATGCTAAGGTCTTTTCGAAGTCTCTATTTTACAATATCATAATCAAAGGTAAAAGACTTGAGGAATGGGAGCAAATATCAGAACATATACGCAAGCTTCTCTCACAAATTCACTGCAGTTTAAATATTATGTGCAACATTTTATAAAATATCTATCAATAGAAAAATAAATTGCATAAAACCACCTAGTCACTAACTACCTATGCATGGATTCCCTCTGATGAAGGTGGTATCAATAACTAAGGTCCTTAGGACCTATGTTACTGGAACCTCAAGACTGAAAGTCCTTTCAAGGTAAGGCAACAAACAAATTAAGGCACAAAAGAAATGACAACGCACATCCAGAAAATTCATTCAGGTAGTCATCGGATAGGGCCTGCATCATGAGGAAGATCATCCTTATCATTCTTGGTGGGACACCATCCACCATTAGTCAGCGCCATGTTAGGTACGGCATCCCAACCATCATTTTCAGGTTGTTTCTCATTCTCTAAAATCACCAATGCAGGAATCGGAAATTTATCATTTGATGGTTGTGTAGATGGGCTACATGGCCAATTGTGGCAGCACTCTCTCCTCTCTATCACGGCCTAGCTGGCACTGTGCCTTGGCCTCCCCTCAGTCCATTGAGACTATCTAGTCCAAGCAGAAGGGATCTAAGACTCGACAAGGGCTCCCTACTTGTCGTGCATGGCACCCCTACCCAATACTCTAGGAGTTGGCGCATGTATGCCACGTCCAGCTCCAGCTTTTGGACTTGCATTGTGATATGCAATGAAAGAGTAGTGCAACTCAACACATTCTCGGCCCAAGAAAAATTCATATCTGCTTGGACCTCATTAAATATAATTGCATTCCTTTTCTGCTAGATAAAAATAATACTTAAATTTTAGTGTGTTTCCAATCAACATGAAACTTGATGGTCCAAGGTAGGTTGTTCCCTAACAAGGCAAATTTCATTGAAAAAAGAGCTGGGAGGAGCTAGCCACAAAATTCAGAGACCCACTTCTAGGCCGACTTGGCAGAGGAACATAAAAAAAATAGATGCTTGAGGCTTTTAGGCCACCCACAAAAAGGGCATGGGGAGCGAGGGATTCCAAGATGAACCAGTCTATGGCTACAGCAAACCCACCTAAGACAAGGGACCAAGCAAAGAAGACCTTTTTCAATTCTACTAAAGGTTTTCAAACACTACTAAGTCTAAAGAGCCATGTAAACTGCTTAGACTTAAATCTCCATAGTTTCGTCAGTCGAGCGTCTAGCATAGGTTTGTGACACAACCACCTATACCCATCAGCAAACTTATATTTCCTTAAGACAATGGCCTTATTCCAATCTTAGTCCTTCCACCAATTAGGGGAAGATCGAATCCCCAACTTCAATAGGAGGTATTCCAAAATAAGCTCTTTCACCTGATCCAAAACCAAAATCATTTTATATAGCTCATGGCCAAGTGCCCCATCGTAATTTCAAGCATTCATTTTTTTAACCTAGAGGGAATTACATGAAAATCCACTTCCAAAACTAGCTACATTTCCTCAAAAGAAGTTTAATATTAGTCCTCATATGAGCAAACATGACCTATGAAAGTCTGAACACTTGGTCAAAATTTTCTTCTATATCAGCCTTGTTCTTTGTGTACAATGAATTTCTCTTGTCTTGTATCATGTAGACACATTTCAAGGGAAAAGGAAAACCCAATATGGTTCAAGTAACTCTAACTTCTAAGTGTCAAAAAAATAGATGAAAAGGAGCTATGAGACAATTCGTCCTCACGAGACTCTCTCCCACTAATGCATCCCTCTCACAACAAGAGAAACACTCCCTGAGCAAAAGGTAAACTAGCGCTCCTTTGCGAGGAACGTGTTCTAAAATCAAACCAAGTTACTCTCTCAGCATCTTAAACTTCCTCTCTACTAGGGGCTTCATCAAAATGTTGGCCACCTATGCATCTAAGGGAATGTAAACCATGGAAGGCCAACCATCAAGATGATTCGTTTCATCTTCCATGGCTTTGGCTTTTGGACATTTAATTCAAACTTAGCCAAATTAATTTTTTGTTACAAAATTTACAAAGAGAGACTATTCGAAGGACCAATTTAGGATCACACCTCCCCATTCACAAGCCTTTGGTTGCCAAAAGCCTCAACTCAATTCTCTATCTTCTTCTTCTTCTTCTTCTTCTTCTTCTTCTTCTTCTTCTTCTGTAGTTACATCATCCTCCTTTGCTTCCATGAATCAAAGTCATCTCTTGGTTGTTATGGAGTCTTAAAGAAGCCCACTAAGTCATCTCTTTGTATCAATCTCCAACAGATCTTCAAGAAAGGGTGCTCTCGTCAGAGGATGGAAAATAAGAATTGAATAGGGACTACCTTTGGCATAAGCCTATTGTCCACTTCATTGGTAGAGATGATATTTTTTGCTACTATAGGTCCTTGAACAATTGTTGCTCCTTCTTACTTCCCCTTACCCTTCACTCTCCAAGCTTTTCTTTTGGTTGTGCACTTGTTGGGATGAAATTCTGGATGAAGCCTCCAACACTTAGCTTCCCAATGTCCACTCAACTTGCAATGTTTGCAAAAATTCTAGCTATTGCATGGCTACTTGGCATTCTCTTTTTGTAAGAGTGCCAACAATCATTAGCCTTGTGACCTTTCTTCTTACAGCAGAAACAAACCAAAGATGCCATGACATACCTCTTCGGTTTGCACTTGTGCTTGCGAGCTTGTTTGCTTGGTCCCCCAAGCATTGGTGCAGTTTTGGATGGCAGAAACATCCCTTGGCTTCCCTCTTTCAAGCTTCTACAAGCAGGTTGGAGTAATGGCTTGATACAAACTTCTTTTTCTGTTGTCGAAATGGCCTTTTCTTCGGTCCCTCTTTCTTTAACAAAGGTTATCTCGGTCGTCTTATCTTAATCCAAACTTGTACTTGCTTCTTATCGTCCCCCAAACCCCAGGCCTACATTCTTGACTCTATGTTCAGCTACAATGAGGTGTACAATCCCTTGGCTTCTCTTGCCTAGCCCTTGGCCATTTTAGACCATTTGTCTCATGAGTTTGGAAGCGATGCTTCTGGTATGCTTTTCAAAATCACCAAAAGGTTCTTAAGGAAGGTCCTTGGTGGATGAGCTTATCATGCTTGTCCCAATCATGGTGTTGGCTTTTGTAGTAAAAATGGAAGGTTGCTTTGCTTCCTTGGTCTCTTGGATAACTACCTATAGCTTTGTCAATGCCTCTTCCTTCGCTACCAACTCTTGGTACAGTTAAGCCATCATCTGAGTGAGCCTCTCTTATTGCCAATGAGTTGAATTACCTTTTCTCCCAACTACAAGAGCTAAACCTGCACTTGTCCCAACCTGCCATAACAGTGGTGAGAGAGCCCTAACATTCAACAAAGTGCTCCTTTAACAAAGGAAACATTTTGGCAAGGTCCTTTTCCAGCTCTGCAATCCTCTCTTTCAAGTGTTGATTCTCCCCTTGGATCTGTATATTAGTGGCTCTGAAGTCTTCTAACCTCTCTTTTAATTTTTGTGCTTTACCCATGATCAGTCTACGTTCTCCTCAAAGTGTTGGAAGCTCCTTCAAGGTCACAGATTCAATCGCTCTGATACTAATATGATCCATAAAAGAGGGACTTATAGCCAACTCATTTCACCAACATCGATCCTCTGCGGAAATAAAACAATGTAATTGTCTCTGTCTTCAAACTTGCTCACTGCTTGGTTTACTTTGCATGTGGTGGCTGGACCAATGCCAACTAAGTTCCCAAACTGTGTTTATGGAAAAGGTTCAGGTCCAACAGTCTAATACTACCAACCAAATAGAACTTTGTTCACTGCATACAAACAGCTATGACTCTACCCATTCACAAAACCAATGATTAAAATAGATGCAGATATATCCCAAGCAATTTGTTAAGGGCTCAAACCCAACCTTGCAACCATCGATGAATCTACTCATTCACGGAAGTAGATTCTAGGCTACAACACTGTTATAGATGAAATATATAGTGTTACACGGAGATGTGTTCCCATAGGGGATGTGTTCCTGGGGCCATAGGGGACATGGGACATGCTCCCCGCACTCCCCATGTTCTTGGGATGCAGGTACTCCGTTGGGTACATTCCCAAACTTCCCCTTTGAGGGAAATGCACAAAAACTCAAAAAAGAATGCCCCTTTCAAAAAGGCGAACGTTCCCTCCCCAAATAAGACACCCCCACGTCCCCTTCACAAAAAAAATTCATTAAAAAATTTTAAAAGGAAAAATAATTAGATGACTATAAAAAGTTAAAATTTTACCTAAGCTACTGCATTTTATCTTCATTCGTTCATTCTCATTACTGCCGCCGTCTATTTCTCCTCTGCCTGCAATTGTCTTTTGTCATTGATTGTTTATTCTCTGCCTGTAATTCTTCCTTTGTCTCTGTTGTGGCTGTGTGAGAGGGGTCAACAGTGTGTGATTGTCTTGTTGTGTCAGCTGGCAGGCAGCATGGGATTGTTGTTGTGTGAGAGGGTTCTAGTTTACCTCAACTCATGTGAGACCTAGGTCCTAAACGCATTACCCGTGTAAGCTGCAAACGACTTCAGGTTTGAACCCATGCTCTGTATGTTGGCCAAAGCCTTCAACCCATCGTTGTGTGTTAGTCTTGAGCCTTCAACTCATGGTACTTGGAGTGTTCAAGAGGTGAGTGCACTGGACAATGGATAGAGGAGACATTGATGTTGGAGACATTGCTACTGGACAATGTTAAGTTGGAAACATGGCTGGGCAGTGTTAAGTTGGAGACATTGCTGTTGGAGACAATGCTGGAGACTTGCTTCTTTGAGTCCTCAGACATTTATAATTTTGAATCTTGAATATCAGATTGAGAGTTCACAGTTTTATTTCCATATGATTGTATTTCGCTTTTTCACTTGATGTATGTTGTAAACTTGTAAGAGTTATCAACTTATATTAACACTTAGATCTATAAGACTATATCTTCTGATTTTTCAGTTTCCTAAATATGATGAGAAATACAATGGTAATGGTCTAATTTCAATTTAATTTTTTTGGTATTTCGGGTGGAGTCCCCTATGTTGAAGACCCTGATGTCCCCTACGACATTCCCAAAAATTTGGGGGGTGCTTCTACATATGCCTCAGATGCGTTTCCCCGCTCCGGCATCCCTGCGTCTTGGAAACTTGGTGGAACATTGAAAACATACTCTGCATATTAGCACACTGCTGTGCCAAATACAACCCAGCAATTGGTCAATTACAATGGCAGCTGAAAGTAAACTCTTTTCCTTGTTTAAATGTCCTTACACAGCACTCATTCAACAGTCATCTCTGTGTCCAATTACAAGAAACCAGCAATTAATTCATTATTTACCAAGATGCCCAACCATATGGCTGTAGGTAGACATCAATATGCATTTATAAGCAGACTTAGATCAGTGGGGA